>PVKE010023487.1:0-24615 GCA_004027555.1 Craseonycteris thonglongyai
ACCCCCCACAACTGTCCCCCCGCTCCTCCCCCCTATCCTGGTAACCACCAAACCATTGAGTGTGTCCATAATGCTAGTGCCCTCTCCCACCTTCCCTCCCTCTCTCCCTCCCCCCTCCTCCCCCTCCCTCCGGCAATCACCAAGCTATTGAGTGTGTCCATAGGTCTTTGTGTCTTTGTTACTTTCACTTTTATAGGGAATGCAAACTTGATTTATAAAATGGCTGTATAATTTGTACTATCACTGGCAGTTTATGACAGTTGCTATGCATTGTATTCTCCCCATCGCTTCCCGTGGCTGATTAGATTTAGCCATTCTGGTGTATCTTTCATTGTAACTCACAGAGTTAGGTTCCTGCGAGCCTCTGGTCACATTTTTGTCAGCCAGTCAACACATAACCGTACTTTATATGTATTTCTATTTAAAGACCTTATTTTATGTATGTTGTTTATTCACTAGCATTGAACTCATAGCCAAAAGCATTATAACTCATGCCTGAATGAAGCTTATCTAACACATATTTTTTCTGTAAGGCACATCACACAGCTTTCTTGTATTTAGAAACCCTGAGCAGCATTCAGCACTATAATTGGGAACCAATTTAGGCAGTGAAATCACCAGCAGAAAGTACAAAAATGTGAAAATGTAGCACTAAATAGACTGTGAAAAGGACACTTGTTTATAGTTATGAGAGCTAAAATAAGAAAGTATAACGTCCCTTGTTTGACCTCAGCTGAGAATGTGTGCATGAGGAGACTTCAATTTTTTGCTGCTCTGTGCACATCTGGGAATGACTGTGAAAGTGCTGCGGGTATTGATTTTGGTGTTAACAAATGAATTGTAGTGAGTAGGCGAATTTGCAAATACGAAATCTATAAATAATGAGTAGCAATTCTACTGTAACTAACAATTCATTTACCGTATGATGAACTGGTCTGAGAATCAGAAAGAAAGGAAAAGAGGACTCTGAAAAATCAAAATCATTGTGGTAATATTTTAGGTCCTGAGGATCTTTTCTAGAATCTACTTTGGGTATAATGTTATCCTGTTTGGTTAATTAATTCTTCAGGTTTCAGCAACTGGAAGCAGCTTTGTGCTTGGGGTTGGGGGGATAGTTGTAAAAGGCAAATTAATAGCAAGCTGTCAACTGAAATAATTTCTGTCATGAAGGAGAAGGCAGAAAAATCTAAGTAACAGGAAAATGTAGGTATAACATTAGGGGGTTGTTAGTGTAAGGATAAATAATGTTTTAGAAAAATATTTCAGTAGCCTCTAGGATAATGTTATTTAGTAAACTTTCTGCAGTGATGAAAATATTCTATAATATGCACTGTATAATATGGCAGCTGCTAACTACAGGTAGCTATTGAGCACTTGAAATGAGGCTAGTGCAACTGAGGAAAGCAATTTTTAATTTCATTAAATTTTAATTAGTTTAGATTAAATAGCCCCAGGTGGCCAGTGGCTGTGTATTAGATTGCATGGATCTAAGGCATCACTGTTATTAGAATATACTGTTTGATGCTCACAGTGCTTTACTCTGTCAGTAAAAAATTTAAATCATGTTTAGAGTATGCAACTGAAGCAGGAAAGGATGTTAATGGTACAGGTTATCTAGGGAAGGGTGGATATCAAACTCAAAGCCTCTTAGCTATTCCTTTCTTTTCCCCAGATGGACTGTATGTGTATGCATGTTGTGCTAGGATGGATAGCATGTTTTGAGACTGGCACCCCAGAGTGAGTGAACCCTAAACACTTCTCTAAAGCTTATGTTGGGATATGAGTGGGGTAGGTATAAATATAAATATTTTTCTTTTATATATGTTTATTATTTTTTCAAATGGCTACTAAATTGTCAGGATATAACTACTTACTAAGTTATTTGGAGTTAACTGGTCACATCCAAAGACATACTTAGATATATAATCTGGACTTTTCGAGTCTCATTTCCATAGTACCTAAGTTTCATTGCTAGTACCTTTCCATCAGAGTAAACGATAGTCCCAATACCTTGTTGTTTATGTTAGAAACTAAATCATCATCCTTGATACCTTCGCCTCCCTCTCCTTGTGATCCAGTTATCACTAAATGTCATCTATTCTTTCTCCAAAATATACGAGGGCTGACCAGAAAGTATCCAGCCATGTAATATGAAAAATACAGGTATTTGTGGCTGGATTTTTCCCAAGCAGCCCTTGTATGTCAAAACTGATTCTCTCCATCTCCACACCATCCTAGTCCAAGTCTCCTTCATCTCATTTCTTATGTGATATTGTAATAGCATCCTAACTTGTCTGCCAGATCCTCTAATTCATTTTTCACCATGCACATTCTGTGTGTGTGTGTGTGTGCGTGTGCGCGCGCAATGTTAATCAGAGCTTGGCTTTCCCATTCATTGTGCTTAGTGGATGTTGTTGCATTTATAATTTGAACTCCCGTAATGGCATAGAATGCCATTCATAGCCTGGTGACTGCCTGCCTCTTCAATCTCACCATATACTACCATTCTTTTCCTTGCTTATTACTAGACTTCAACCATGCTGGCCTGTTAGCAGTTCCTAGAATTCATTTTTCATAAGCCTTTTTGATAGCTGGCTCTGTGTAGTAGGTTAAATAATACCCCCATCCCCCACCCCTCAAAAAACCCAACAATAAAGTTATGTGGAACCTCAGAATGTGACCTTAATTGGAATAAAGGTCTTAGCAAATGTAATTAAGGTAAGGATTGCAAGGTGAGATCATCCTGGATTAAGCTGGGCCCTAAGTCAAGTGTCATTATTAGACACAGAAAAGGAGAAGACACATAAGGAAGAAGTCCATGTGAAAATGGAGGCAGTTTGGAGTTATGCTGCCACAAACCAAGGAACACTTAGGAGCGACTGACAGAGGCAAAGAAGGATCCTCTCCTAGAGCTTTCCAAGAGAACATGGTCCTACCAACACCTTGATTTCAAACTCTGGCCACCAGAACTGTGAGAGAATAAACTTCTGTTGTTTTAAGACACAAGTTTGTAATTTGTTATGGCAGGCAGCCGGAGGATAGTAATTCATTCTGTCTCATCCTCTAAGTCTCTGCTCCTCAGAGATCCCTTTAATTAATAGCACTATCTATAGCTCTAAGTGCTACTCAAACCGTCACTAGCTCCCCTATCATGTTTTTCTCCTTTATATCATCCTTATTTCTTATAAATTATAATTATATGATTAAAGTTACTTTTAAAATTATGTTTTCACTTTGAAAAAAATATAGGCTGAAATTTTGAGCAGATTTTGAATAGTGAATATTTTTTTTTTATTTCTTGCTTAATTCTTTAGTTAACCATTGTGATAGTTCTTTGATTTTCTGTACATGTTCCTATTCCCCCTTCGGGTAAAGAGACTGTGGTTCATTATGTTTTATTTTAAAATTAACACGTTAAACCTATATGTACAAAATTTAGGAGTTGATATGTAGGTTCTAAAACAGTTTTCCTGAAATGTTCATTCTTTGAACATTTTTTACTGTTTCTATTACTAAATCTACTCAAAATGAAAAAATAATGGAAACCTGTTTAATTATGGGACAACACTGTTGAATAGTGACAGTACTCAGCATTGATGTTCAAGAGCTGGAAAAATGGAAGTTATAAAATTTATTAATAAAGTCATAATGTGATCCATTAAAATTTTTACCTGTGAGGTATTTATATCAGACTGTTGTGTTTTACTTCAGATTACAAATTTTACATTTTACCTATGTAACTTTTTAATAATAAATTCTCTTTGGTTATTAGTAAAATTTTATACACACACACACAGAAACAAATGCTTTCTGTTTGATATAGTGGTGTCATAGATGGTGTGATGGATGGCATACAGCAGATTGTATAAAGACTAATTTTACTAGCTGTAAGCTATACCTAACTAACCAGTTGTTATGGAAAACTAACATCTAAACCAAGACTTTAAAGGACGATTTAAAAAAGAAAGGAGGAGAAAGGGAGGGAGTGTGAGTTAATGAGAATGACAAAGAGATGTGAATGCTTCCTTGCCTATCTGTATAGTCTGTTCTCTAATATACAGTTGTATTCTTAAGAAACTTTCAATTAACAAAAATTATATTACCACACCTATTAATTGGATATGGATAGAAAGGATTAATACTTAAAGAATAGCAATCTTCACTTTCCTATGCAATTTCTATAATACAGGAATTTTAATCATTCAGTATCTGTAAAGCAATTAATGTGATATATCACATCAATAAAACCAAGGATAAAAATCATATAATCTTGTCAGTAGGTAAGCATTTGACAAAATTTAACATCCACTTCTGATGAAAACTGTCCAACAAAGAGCATATAAAAGGAACTTACCTCAAAATGATAAAGTCTGTGTATGACAGTCCCACAACAAACACCAAACTCAGTGTTTCCTTTAAGATCAGGAACAAGACAAGGATGCTCTCTGTCATCACGGTTACTCAGTCTAGTATTAGAAGTTCTAGCCACAGCAATCAGACAGGAAAAAAATAAAAGTCATCCAAATTGGAAAGGAAGAAGTAAACTGTCACTATCTGCAGATGACATGATACTAACTGTAGAAAATCCTAAAGAATCCTCCAAAAATTTAATAGAATTAATAAAGCAATTTAGTAAAATAGAAGGATACAGAATGAATATATAGAAATCTACTGTGTTTCTATACACTAATAATGATCAGAAGAAGATATTAAGGAAAGAATTCCATTTACAATTGCATTAAAAAAATACTAGGGATACCTACCAATATACAGGTTCAATGCTCAATCTCTATCCAAATATCAATGTCATTCTTCTCAAAACTAGAACAAATAATCTTAAAATTTTTATGAAATCAAAAGACCATGAATAACCAAAGTAATCTTGAGAAAGAAGAATAAAGTTGAAAGTACTGTATCTTACTTCCTAATTTCAAAATGTATTACAAAACTGTAATGATCAAAACAGTATGGAACTGGAATAAAAAGGAATTATCAACAATAACAACAACAACAACAAAAAAATAGTATGGAACTTACTTGACATCAGTATTAATATCATATTTGGATATGTCCCCTCAAGCAAGAGAAACAAAAGACAGCCTACTGAGTGGGAGAATATTTTTTCAAATGATATATTCAATAAGGGGTTGATATCCAAAATATATAAGAAACTCATTAACAACAAAAATTAAAAATTATGAAAAAGGGGGAAACTGGGATGGCTCAGTGGGTTAAGCGCTTGCTTTGCAGCCCCGGAGCGCGAGGATTGAATCCTGGGCCCAGCCCATGCGGACCCATATGCTGAACTGGGATGTGCCCCCAGTTCAGTTCTTGCTTGGGCCTATGCGGGAGGCTCCCAGCCCAGTTCCTGCCCTGTGCAGCCCCATGCCCACCTGTGGAGTAAAACTATATGGAAAACTAGTGCTGTCAACTATGGAGACTGCTCTGTGCCCTCCCCCTTCTCTCTGTCTCTGTCTCTCTCTCTCTGTCAAAAAACAATAAAAATAAATCTTAAAAAAGAAAATTAAGAAAATGAGCAGAGAATATGAAGAGAGACATTTCTCTAAAGAAGACATACAGATGTCCAACAGACATGAAGATGCTCAACATCACTATTGAGGAAAATGCAAATCAAAACCATAGTGAGATATAAGCTCACACCAGTTAGAATGGCTACTGCCATTAAAGTCAACAAATAACAAGTGTCAACGGGGATGTGGAGTAAAGGGAATCCTTGTGCACTGTTGGTGGGACTGAAAATAGATGCAGCCACTATGGAAAACTGTATGGAGGTTCCTCAAAAAATTAAAAATAGAACTACCATATGACCCAGCAAATCCACTTCTGGGTATTTATCCAAAGAAAATGAAAACACTAATCTGAAAGGATATATACCCCTCTGTGTTTATTGCAGCATTATTTGCAGTAGGCAAGATATGGATGCAACCTAGGTATCCATCAATAGATGAATGGATAAAGAAGATATTTGCATATATGTACAATGTCATATTACTTAGCAATAAAAAAGAATGAAATCCTATCATTTGTGACATGGATGGACCTACTATGCTAAGTGCAATAAGTCAAAGACAAATACCACATGACTTCATTTATATTTGGAATTTTTTAAACGATCAAAACAAATGAAAAAAAAAAAACCAAAATAAAAAAAGAGTCATAGAAACAAAAATCACACTGATGGCTGCCAGAGGGGAGGGATATGGAGGCATGGGTCAAAAAGGTGAAGGGAAATGTAGTCAACAATAGTGTAAATTTTCACACTGACAGATGGTTACTAGACTTAGTCTGGTGGTCACATTGTAAGAAATAAAAATGTCAAATCACTGTGTTGTACACCTGAAACTCATGTACTATTGTATGCCAACTATAATAATAAATTTTAATAGCTACTTACAGTGTGAACAGTATTTAAACCTAAACAGTGGTTAGTGTGCAGTGGTTAAAGCTTTGGCTTTGAAATGAGTGAATCAGTAATACTTTTAGCTCCAAATAACAGAAGAGCCTATTACAGTGGGTTAAACAAATAGCCATACCCCCTCCCACCCCACAAACAAGAAAACTAGAGTTAGGCAGCTGCTGGTGAAAGTTGAGTGGTTCACAGATGGCTATCACTGAGATTCTCTTATCCTTTTCTTTATTGTTGCACAGTGGTTGTTCCAGCTGTAACAGTTCAAATAGTAGCAAGGTAGCATTTGTTTTAGAAAGCAAACTTACCACCCCACAGCAAACTTTTGCTTACGTCTCGTTGACCAGAATTTTGTCATATATTTATTCTTGACAGAAAGGTGGTTAGGAAGAACTGGGTCGCAAATAGAGGTTGAGTCAGCCAACCAACAGTGTCTATTTGAGTCAGACTGACTGATTTTTAATTTCAGCTCTGTCATTTATTAGCTCTGTAATTATAGGCAAGTTATTTAACCATTCCAAGCCATAGTTTCTTCATTTGTGAAATGAGGATGAAGAGGATAATGATTGTTTTTAAAATACTGCTTCTATTCCTCCTACTCCTACCAAAATGAGATAAGGCATGAAAAACATCTGAGCAATGTAATAGACATTAGAGTTAGTGCTCAAAAAATATTGGCTCTGATTATATCATCATTTTTCTAGTCACCACCAGCTTCATTCTTTTATTGAGGTAAAATTCACATAACATAAAATTAATCATTTTAAAGAGTACAGTTCAGTGGTATTTTAGTATATTCTCAGTGTTGTACAACTTTCGCTTCTGTTTAGTTCAGGGGTATTTAACCCTTTGGCTTCTCTGGGCCACATTGGAAGAATTTCCTTGGGCCACACATAAAATACACTAATACTAATGATAGCTGATGAGCTAAAAAAAAAAAAAAAAAAAAAAAAAAAAAAAAAAAAAAAAAAAAATCACTAAAAAATCTCGTAATGTTTTAAGAAAGTTTATGAATTTGTGTTGGGCCTCATTCAAAGCCGTCCTGGGCTGCACATGGCTCATGGGCCATAGGTTGGACGAGTTTGACTCTAGTTCCAAAATATTTTCATCACTTTGTAAGAAAACCAGGGATCAATTAAATAGTCTCTCCTTTGCCCCTTAACCCA
The DNA here is from genome assembly GCA_004027555.1 of Craseonycteris thonglongyai. Lineage (NCBI taxonomy): Eukaryota > Metazoa > Chordata > Mammalia > Chiroptera > Craseonycteridae > Craseonycteris > Craseonycteris thonglongyai. Next base: position 7,594 of record PVKE010023487.1, read on the forward strand.
TTTCCTAACAGTTGCTAAATTGCTTTCTACCTCTATGGATTTACCTGTTCTGACTATTTCATGTAAGTGGAATCATATAGTGTATGATCTTTTGTGTCTAACTTTTTTTACTTAGCATGTTTTTGAGGTTCTTCACGTTGTAGCTTGTATCATTACTCTATTACTTTTTATGGCTGAATAATAGAAATACTCCCTATTCGTCCACTCATCAGTTGGACATATGATTTATTTCCACCTATTGGCTGTTGTGAATAGTGCTGTTCTGAACATTCATATACAAGTATTTGTTTGAATACCCTTTTTTCACTTATGTACCTAGGAGTGGAATTTGTGGATCATGTAAGTAATTCTATGTTTAACTTTTTGAGGAACTACCAAACTGTTGTACATTGTCTGCACCATTTTACATTCCCACCAACAATGTTTGAGAGTTCCAGTGTCTCCATATCCTCACCAACACTTACTATTTTCTGTTTTTTATTTTTTAATTATAGCCATGCTGGTAGGTGTGAAGTTTTATTTTATTGTAGGTTTGATTTACATTTCTCAGATGACTTAATTTTTACATGTGCCCATTATTGGCCATTTGTTTATCTTTGGTGAAAGGGCTGTTGTGGCCCTTTTTCCATTTTTAAATTGGGTAGTCTGTCTTTGTTGTTGAGCTGTAAGAATTCTCTGTGTATCTATATATTAAACCCTTATCAGATATACTTGCAAATATTTTCTCCCATTCTATAGATTTTCTTTTTTACTTTCCTGATAGTGTTGTCCTTTGATGCTCAAAACTTCAATTTTGGTGAAGTCCAGTTTTATATTTTATTGGTTGTACTGTTGGTCTCATATCTAAGAATTCATTGTCAAATTTGAGTCATGAAGATTTACTCCTGTTTTCATCTAAGAGTTTTATAGTTTTAGTTTTTACATTTTGGTCATTGATCTTAAAAAACTGATTTTTGATTTTGATCCATTTAGAGTTAATTTTTTTGTATGGTATGAAGTAACCCACCAACTTTATTCTAATCACCTTTATCACCTCTACTACCCATTATTATAAAGATTGAAGCCACTCCAACAAAACATCTGAGTCATATTTTCTTTTTTTTTTAAAGACTTATTTTGTTGTTTTTATTTATTTATTTATTTTATTGTTTGAGGGAAGTTGAGAAAGAGAGAGAGAAGTGGGGAGGGCCCAGAGCATTCTCCATAGCTGTACATCATTCATTGTGACATAGTATCATTCCACACAGGTGGATGTGGGCCCCATGCGGCGAGAACTGAACTGGGGGCGTCTTTCATGGGAGGTGAGAACCTTTTCCTCCATCCTGGTGGTTACCATGTGTGCCACAGTTCATCATATGGGTTTACACGGGAGGGGGCTGGGATTTGATCCCCACACCTCATGGTTGCAGAGCAAGTGCTCAACCCCTGAATTATGTGTTCTGAATAGCTTTCCCCTCATGATTTCAAGCAGTGGTAGTTTCCTTCTTAATTTTTATAATTGAAAATAGTCTGCATAATGTAAAATATGTTTCCTACTCCTGTGTCTAATAGAAAAATTTGAGCTACATTAGACATAGCTATAGTAGGTCTGGGTTTTTTAATTTATAAAATTGGCAGGGGTAATTGGTAAATCTGTTTCTAGGTTTAAAATTTTATCACTGATTTTGAACATTGAATTTGCTATTAAAGTATAGTCAATGAGAATGTAATTGTTACTTTTGAATTCTAACCTTGTTTTATTTAGTTATTCATAGTCTGTTATATCTTTTATTGAATGTCATTCCTTGAATTATACATTATCTCACTGGTCCTTTTTCTCCTAGTGTTCAGGATGATGTAGTTTCCTGGGAAAAAGTGATGGTGTTTGGTAGCCTATGTAATAATAAGACTGTTGGGTACTATTCTTTAGCATAAAAAGAAAACAAAACAAGAAACCTGCCAGTGCAGGGATTTTATACATTCTTCTGTTAACTGTCCAGAATTTTAAATCTTAAAGCTGTCTAATTATTTGTTTTACATGGAGGGAGGAGGATATAATTTGTTCATTCCTTTTTTTAGTACTTGATTCTGAAGCTTGAAAGGCCTGCTATAGTCCAGAATATCACATTTGGAAAATATGAGAAAACTCATGTCTGTAATTTGAAGAAATTTAAAGTCTTTGGTGGAATGAATGAAGAAAATATGACAGAGTTATTGTCTAGGTGAGTTATGACTATGGGGTGGGTGGAAAGAATTTTCTTCTAAGCAAGCTACAGTCTTAGTTTAGTCTCTTTGTTGTTAAATCTGAATGGTTTGATTTCCTTTCAAGGGAGAAAAGAATATTTCCAGTATTCTGTTTGTAGTGCCTTATTTTGATATTGTGGCTTGAGGTAGCCTTTTGTTTTTAACCACCAGATACAAGTTAATATTGTTACCAAACAAAACAATAAAAAAAATTTTTTTTAGTTTTAGTTTTGAATTGTTAACAACTTTTAAAAACTTTCAACTTTAATAAAAGTTTTGCTGTACTCTTTGCTATAAAAATATAGATTACATCCAAAACATTAAGATTGATTATATTAATCCAGAAAAATATTATGGGAGTTTACTGTATATTAGAAACCAAAAGTGAGAAAAAATATTGGACTGCCCCTACCACTGTATTTACTACCGCTGAAGGAGCTCATTAAATTTGAGCAACATAGAACACCAGAAATGAAAGTGTTAATTTATACCCTAGATCAGGGGTGTCAAACTGGCGGCCCCCGAGGTAATTTTTTGTGGCCCACAATGCTCTGAAATTAAATGAAAATAGAAAAAAATTGCTATGAAGAAAATAGCGCTCAGGGGAGATCGAGGCAATACCATACACACAATTCCCTCGTTAACCCTTTAACTACTGAAGACGAGTATACATGTGGCCCAGTGCCTTTCCTGGGGGCCTGTGGGCGTGTATAAACGCGCTGACTCAGTTCCCGCGACGTTTGTAAATGTGATGTGGCCCGCGTGAATCTTGCCTGTTGCACCAAATGGCCCGTGTTTTAATTGAGTTTGACACCCCTACCCTAGATAATGAAAAATCAGATAGCCAATGGAATGGATGATTAGAACCATGGAGGTTTAGAATATATTGGTGACATGGTATGTTCCATTAGCACACTACTCTATATAAGTAAATATTACATTTATACTGTAATTGATTTAACTTGTGAAAGTATTTCAGGACATTAAAGTAACCTGAAGGTAAGTGACCGTCCCATAGATATTTGTGTTAATCCTAGTTGTTTAAGTAGAGCGTTGATATGGATTTATTTTTATTGAGGATGAAGTGGATGCTGTTAATGAACAGTAAGGTTATAAAAGGAACAGTGGCAACTTAATCAGAATTAAATAATTCTTTGACAGATTCTAATATTTGACTCTGGTTAAGTTGTAAGACATGAGTGTGAATTGTTTTAATCTTCTTACAGCATGAATATTTTATGTTCTGTTCAGTTATACATTAATGATACTTGGTTGTGATACATTTCCATTTAACTGAATACTTTTTATTAGCTCTTATATAGTTAGGAGAATACAATAATAATGCTATTGATGTGAATGAATAAGTTTTGACCTATATTATTATGTTCAGCTCCTTTATATTGTGTTGGTCATATATTTTGAACATTGGTTTAACCTTAAAATCTGAGATGATATTAATCTGTGTTTATAATAGTACATTAATTAAATTATGAAATCAGATTTGATAACCTTATTTTTTTTCCCCACAGTGGCTTAAAGAATGATTACAACAAAGAAACATTCACCTTAAAGCATAAAATTGATGAGCAGATGTTTCCTTGTCGATTCATTAAAATAGGTAAGGTTTTAAGCATTCTGGAAAAGAAATAGATTTTTTATAGTATCAGGACACTATAGCCTTTAGGGACTGAATGAATCTTGCAGACCTCTTGTTTTTTTAATTAAAATTTTAATGGAACACTGCCACTCAGGTTGTTTGCATTATGTCTGTCTGCTTTTGTACTACAAAGGCAAAGTTGAGTAATTGCAAGAGACCATGTAGCCCTCAAAGCCCTAAATGTTTATTTTTAGTCCAGGGGTGTCCAATCTTTTGGTTTCCCTGGGCATTTTGGAAGAAGTATTTTCTTGGGCCACACATAAGATACACTAACACTAATAATAGCTGGTGGGCTAAAAGAAAAAAAATCACAAAACAAATATCTCATGTTTTAAGAGAATTTACAAATGTGTTTTGGGCTGCATTCAAAGCCATCCTAGGCTGCATGCAGCCTATGGACTGCCAGGGGTTAGACAAGCTTGATTTAGACCTTTACAGAAAAAGTTTTCTGACCCCTCTTTTATAAATCTATAACTGAGTGAGTTTTTTCCAGTGGGACCTTTTCTAAATATTTTCTCATTTGACAGTTTCTTAGAAGATTTTATGAAATACCATGATTTGATTGACTTGATTGTTTATGGAAAGTTTACCAGTTGTTCTAAGCTACCACATTTATAAGTCAAGTGCTGGGTTCCTTAAGGCAGTGTATTATGATAATTTTTTATTTCCTTCTTTTGTATTTCATTTTTTTAAGTGAAATGTTGGTCAAACACATAAAACTAATTTCATGACCCTAAATAATAAGTAAGGTTATTTCTGAATCATGCACTGATACCTAAATATGATAATTTTCATTGATAATGAATATATAGCCTATTATTAAATTAGGCTTAAGCCAAATTTAAGTTTGTTTAAGTAATTTAAGCCCATATTTTTTTTAAAGACTTTTTTTTTTTTAATTGTTTTTGACAGAGAGAGAGATTGAGAGAGAGTTACAGAGACAGAGAGAAGGTGGGCGGGGCCCAGAACAGCCTCCATAGTTGTACATCACTGGCTTTTCCACATAGTTTCGTTCCACAGGTGGGCGCGGGGCTGCTCAGGGCAGGAAATGGTCCAGGGTCTCACCCTGGTAAGAACTGAACTGGGGGCACTCCCCAGCTCAGCTTGTGGGTCCACATGGGCTGGGGCCGGGATTCGATCCTCGGTCCCCGGGACTACAAAGTGAGCGCTTAACCCACTAAGCCATCCTGGCTTCCCCAACCGTATTTTAAAGGAAATTATTTAGTTTTGAGTGTCTCTTTATATACTTTTATAGTTTATAGTCATATAACTCTTGCTTTCTTAAATGTAGTATTTTGGTACTATAGAAAAAGAATATGCACAAATTAATTTGAACCATCATGTCATTTCAGCCATTATTATTTAGAACTTAGGTTTTTTATTGTTTGTGGTAGTTTGTAAGTGCTTTCTTTCACATGTGGTATCTCATTTGAATGTTGAACTGGCAGATAAAATCTTTACTTTTTTGGTTGAGGAAACTGGGGGTAGAAGTCAAGTGATGTGTCCCAGGCTACATAGCTAGTAAATGATGTATCAAAAACTTAGTATTTGGTATATGCATTTGAGTATGTTCTTACACTGCTTTAAAGTAAAAATAATAGTGGATATCATTTATGGAGCATTCTCCTAACACTCTATAAAGGTATTATTATACTCTATAGATGAGGAAACTGAAGTTTAGAGGTTAAATGGCTGGGCCAAAATCATACTGGTAATAAAATATAGAGATGGGATAAAACTTAAATCTGTCTTCTTCCAAAGGTTGAGTTCTCTTACTATCTGATACATATACTATATTTTTCCATGTATTAGACACTCCTTACTTTTTCTAATCCAACATTAAGAAACCAATATAGGGGAAGCTGGGATGGCTCAGTGGGTTAAACGCTCACTTTGCAGCCCCAGGGACTGAGGATCAAATCCCGGCCCTGGCCCGTATGGACCCACATACTGAACTGGGGAGTGCCCCCAGTTCAGTTCTCACCCCGGCGAGACCCTGGCCCAGTTCCTGCCCTGTGCAGCCCCACCCACCTGTGGAATGTAACTATGTGGAAAAACTGATGATGTGCAACTATGGAGACTGTTCTGGGCCCTTCCCCTTCGCTCTGTCTCTGTATCTATCTCTCTCTCTGTCAAAAACAATAAAAATAAATCTTAAAAAAAAAAAAAGAAACCAGTATACAGGCTACTCCCATGTATAAGACAACCCCCAATTTTTGGCCCTAACAATTTTAGACAAAAGTATCATCTTATACATGGAAAAGTATGATATATAAGTTTTGTTTCCTCAGTAGATTGTTAAATTTGGGGGAACGGTGACCTTGTCCTCTGTTTCTCAAATTTCAAAACCACCAAGCAACTGCTTGCCTCATTAGAGACATTGTATATATATATATTTTGGAGCTTATTGTACAGGAATTTAGAGGGATTAATCGGTGGTTTCTTGAACTTGATGTAAGAGAAGTTACATCTTTATGTTCTCTAACCTCTTAATGTATTTAGCATTTCTTCCAATTATGAATATAGGCAATAATTTATAGTAATATTAGCAATATTTGTTACTTGTCAAAGACAGAAGTTACAGATTTTTTCCCATCACATTATAGCATGGCAAGTATTATAACTTTAAAATTGTGGCTGTTAATAGACTTGCCTGTAGATCTTGTTATTTGTTAGTAAAAAACCATTTCTATATCATAATTTTGTTTCTTCATTTTATAATTATTTTAATACAGTTTATTTACTCTGAAATTCTATGTATTTTTCTTTCTGCATTTAAATCTGGGGTGGGGAGCTTTCACAGGGTTCACTGAAAAGCCAACAAGGGTTGTTCATGGCAGAAAAAAGCAGAGTTCATTTTGGAGTTCTGTCTTTGACAGGACTTAATGTGGAGTGGAGAGTTCACTTTAGGAAGAAGCTTGGTTTCAGTTAAGTGTTGTAAGTAAAGGGGAATTTTAATAAAGAAGAAGAGTTATTAATTGGGAGAACAGATTCGAGAGAGCAAGTTAAAAATTTGAAAAGGAAAGCCTCCTCAGTGGGAAATTAGATCAGATGAGAGAAAACATCAAGTGGAATGGGATGAGAGTGTTCCTTACAGATGTCCTGCATAGCCAAGATAACATCTGTGTGAGGACATTAGCAAGTTGTAGTAGGGGCAGAGGGAGTACTTGGGAGGACTCTTGGAAAGATCCAGGGGGAGTCCTGAAATTTGGTAGATGGGATAAGTTGGATTTCTATAAAGTTTTTGGGTTTTCGCAGCCTGAATGGTGGTAGGGGCTACAGGGGGAAGCTTCGCTCTGGCTGGATTCAGCCTGCTTTCTGGATTCTTTGGAGTATTTAGAAATCTAAGACGAGTCCTAACTCTTGGTAGGTGGGGAGGGCAGAGATGCCTCAGTGGCGACCCTTCATGAGAATATGTGGAAAGGTAACATTTTAAAAGTGTACTATTAAAATGAAAATTAATATAGTAATAATAATAATAGTTGTAGTAGCTAACTTTTATTGAGCACTTATTATGAGTATGTACCAGTTACTGTGCTGTGCTTTGTATTTATCCCATTAGTTAGTTCTACAGAAGAGTAGATGCACTCTCTTTCAGAGTGGTTTATCTTGAATTTTTAGGGTCTTCCAGAACCTGGTCTTAAAATTACTGGCATCCTGTATTAGCTGTTTTAGGCATCTAGACAAGAGTTTCCCAAGTGTTACTGCCAGAGCACAATGAATGTGTCACAGATATGTTTTATAGTATTGAGATGTTGACCGCCACCCCAACCTTCCCCCCTCAATCCTAGAGTAGCTGGGGCCTGCAACCTGGTACCCTTGTGTGCAATAAGAATATCATTTTCTATGCATGCCATTATGAAAAAGGATGAGAAGCACTGATCCTGATCACATGTTCTCTGATTGTCCCATGGAGAAAAGTGGTGATTGAATCCTAGATTCAATAAACTCAGCCGTAGGAATGTGTGTTAGGAAGTTCTGATCTTTTCGTTGGGGAACAAAGCACATATGCTTGGAGCTTCAATTCACATTTAGATTTCTGACGTATAATACATAGTATGTCTAATATGAATTATTAGTGTTCATGCCACCAAAAGTTATTGTTAAAATACAAAACAGCCATGTATCATTCTCATTCTGTACATACCCTTCAATCTGTTAAATATTAACTACAGTTGACCCTAACAACACGAGTTTAAACTGCATGTGTTCACTTCCTGTGGATTTTTTTCAGTAAACATATAGTTGGCCCTTTGTATCCCCAGGTTTCACATACCAGGAATCCACAGATAGGGAAGACCAACTGTATGCTTCGATCTACACTATTTTATCTAGGGAGTTGAGCATCCATGGAGTTTGGTATTTGTGGGGGTTCCTAGAACCATTGCACTGCAGATACCAAGGGATGATTGGATTTTTAGGGAGTCAAAAGTTACATGTGGATTTTCAACTGCCCGAGGACTAGCACTCCAAGCCTCTTGTTCAAGGGTTAACTGTATACTCTTCATTCATCTATAATATATAATGTTCTTATGAGTTGACTTCGTTATTAACCAATTTTCCCACAATATTCTTTGAAAGGTGTTAAGAATTAGAACTAACTTTATTCTAGAAATATTTCTACTAGCCATCGGGTATGTAGAAGAAATCTCACTATAACACAGTTGCTCAAAAGGTTTTAATAAATGAACATTTTATTGGGAATTGAGGAGATATATTGGAAGATTTTTTTTCCTCCTGATTTTATTAAACTTGAGATCGCTAGTTAATATTAAGTGTCTAGTTACACTTACAGACTATGTTCTTGGGACCTTGGGTTTAGAATCCTATTTTATTCTGAATTTTACACTACTTGGTGGTTATTCCTGTGATGTAGTAGATAAACTTTTTAAATGGCACTGCTACATAAATAAATGAATACCAAAACAGTGACGATAATTTATTTTAACAATAATAAAAAAAATTATTTCTGGTTTAAAATGATCTGGTTCCCTCCAGGGCGAGCAGTTGCACAAATGTCTACAGAATCTGGTCCAGGGGTTAAGTCTTAGAAGGTGAAGGGGGTTGCTCCCAGTCTCATGGCCCCAACTCTCAACTCCTCAGCAATGCTGATAATTTAGTATTTATCAGTATAAAACTTTTTGAAATTTTGTTATTTGCATATGTAAACTGAAAGCCATATTAAACATCCCAGGAGTTAGGTCTTCATATATCCTAATGAATGATATGCCAAAAAAAAGCAGTGGACTTATATATTCGTAGCCCTGATTTCAGATATAGTGAACATATGGTTTTGGTACTTAATCAAAATTCGACAAATGTTAGTTTCTTAAAGGTAATTTGCATTATTCACTCTGAACCATGTTAGTGTTACATTAAAGTTCATTGGCCTTTTTTGCACTTTGAATTAGTCTTTTACCCATGCGAGATTTTGTAACATCAGTCATTGGTCATTTAAAAAAATATGATTCACTGAGTTATACAGATCTTCCAAATGTTGAAACATTTCATTATATAATAAAAAGTATGTATCACTCATTCACATCACTACCAGTGTCATCGGAAAAGTTTTAAATATTGGGAAATAGTTAAGCTCACAGCAGTGGATATCAGTTTTTCAAAATTTCTAATTTTCCAAAATTTCTGATTTTTCCTTGAAAGCTTGAATTTTATCTTTGGCAACAAAGAGTGAGTTGTTCTCCTTGAAATGACAGGTGAATGTCTGGCAGATATCCAAATCTAAATATCATAGATGATCTTTCTTTTACGAAAAAGTGGCATCCTGTAGGAGGTGAGGGACAAATGGCTATTTCAGCTCACAACTGTAAAACTGTACAGGCAGGTTATTTTCTGTGTAATAACCATTATGCTTTGGTCTGCAACACTAAGTGCTTTATGTGTACTTTGCACTATGTCACACAGAATATTAAAAAGATGTGTAGTTAATGAGAGATTTATTAATCCTTACTGCACTAAGGATATTTTATAATTTATTTATTTATTTTTGACAGAGAGAGAGAGAGAGAGAGAGAGAGAGAGAGGGAGATAGAGAGAGATACAGAGACAGAGAGAGAACTGAACTAGGGGAGCTCCCAGTTCAGCACATGGTTCCGCACGGGCCGGGGCCAGGATTCAATCCCTGGTCCCCGGCGCTGCAAAATGAGCGCTTAACCCACTGAGCCATCCCGGCTTCCCCACTAAGGATATTCCTGAGTGAATTTTTTTTTAACTGTGAGTGTGATGGTGAAGAGTAAATACAGCACATGTGTGCTGTAGGAAGGAATGCTAGCACACGTTGGACGTACTACTTTCTGTACCACTCCCAAGGTGCCATCAGTTTTATTCATTATTATCGCCTTTGTACCATGAGTGCAAATGTCAATACACTTAAAAAAAAAAAAAGAAGGACTGATAAAGTTCTAGTCTTATTATGAAAAATAGCTTTGACTACATGGGACTTCCTAATTATGTTTTGGAAATCCCCAGGAGCCCATCTGTTACATGTTAAAAACCTCCACTCTGTTCTGTCATTACTGATGTGAAACGTTACCTCATCCTGTGTTAAATTCCTCTGACTCCTTAAGAGATTTCTGGATACACTCTTCTCTAGTGATTATCTTCCTCTTCTTTCACTAATATCAAACTTATAATTACGTTGAGATTTTGATTGAAATTAAATTTATAATAAATTTGAGAAGTGACATTTTTACATTTTGAGTTTTCCCATCTAGGAATATAGTATGTCCTTTTCATTTATTCAATTAAGTAAAATTTTATATGTTCTTAAATAGATCTTACATGTTTTTAAATTTATTCTGCTGTTACAAAGGGCTTTTTTCATTATATTTTCTAGTTGTTTATTATAGGTTTGGGGAAAGTTGGTGTTCTTGTTTATCTTGTATACACACTTTAAAAAAGTTTTTCAGTTGAATCTCTTGAATTTTTTAGGTAAATAACAATATGATCTTCAGGTTATAAATATTTTCTTAATCCCCTCCCCCACCTTATTGCATTGGCTAAGGCCTCCCGTATAGTATTGCATAGTTGAGATACTGGGTCTTTTTGTTGTCCTTGACTTGACAGGCAACACTTAATGTTTCTCCATTAGGTTTAATTTTTGCAGTTTTTGATACTTTAAAAAAAATCTAGGTAAGGAAATTTTCTTTTGCCTTGTATTTTTTATATGTTGAGTTTTTTGTTTGTTTGTTTGTTTGTTTTTTAAATTCTTTTTTTTTTTTTTATATTTTATTTGTTTATTTTTGACAGAGAGAGAGAGAGAGAGAGAGATACAGAGACAGAGAGAGAACTGAACTGGGGGAGCTCCCAGTTCAGCATATGGTTCCGCACGGGCTGGGGCCGGGATTTGATCCTCGGTCCCCGGTGCTGCAAAGTGAGCGCTTAACCCACTGAGCCATCCCGGCTTCCCCTATATGTTGAGTTTTTTAATGACTAGAAAATTATTTTTATTACTTTTTTCCTAGCACTATTTGAGATAATCAAATTGGTTTCTCTTTTGCTTTGTTAACATTGTGAATTATTTTAAAATAGCTCCTATTATCAAGCCATCCTTTCATTCCTGAAATGAACTCCGTCTAGCTACAGTGAAAACCTAGTAAAATTGTTTTGCAACTTTGTTTTTGACATTTGAATGTACACTCATAACTGAGACTGGCCTTAAATCCTTTTTCTTCTTTACAGTAGCGTAATCTTACAAACAAAACCAAAAGTACTATATTTTTCCATGTATAAGAAGACACTTGTCAAAAATTGTTAAATCAAACATTGGGGGTTGTTTTATACATGGGAGTAACCCTTGTATTGATTTCTTAATGTTGGGTTAGAAAAGTAGGGTCGTCTTTTACATGGGGGCAGTCATGTACATGAAAAAATATGGTATTTGGACTTTTTAATCTCTTTCTGTGCTCTGATATAGTTTAAATTATATAATTGTTTCTGGTGAGATTGGTCAAATTTGCCTGCTAAAATCATCTAGCCCTCTTCAGTTTTGGGAGGCATATATAAGTGACCACTTTGAATTTATCTTACAGTGTTTTTATAATTAAAGAAACTTCATGTGATGACATGGATAATGTTTCTTTTTATTAGCTACTATAGCTCCAGCAGCTAATAAAATAGTTCAGTGATAGGCATACTCATAGAAAGGGTTCAGAAAATTTATTGAATGAATCCTAATAGGCTTGAGTAGTGATTTTACTTTGCTAAAGTTTTATTTGAACTATGTTAATTGTTTCTTCTTTTTCTTTTTTTTTTCTTTCCTCAAAGTTCCTCTCTTATCATGGGGACCCAGCTTTAACTTTAGCATCTGGTATGTTGAACTTAGTGGCATTGATGATCCTGATGTGGTACAACCCTGTCTCAACTGGTATAGCAAGGTAGGACTGTATTGAAAATCCTCTCTTTGTTTCTACTGACTGTAAAGGGAGAATTGTGTCAATCTCTTGTCTTCGTTGAGAATAATTTAAAATATTGAGAACAGTGGTAATTATGATTAGCCAACCAACATTTATTAAGCATTTACATTCTGCTAGCTTTTAAGAAACCTTTGTAACTTATTTAATATTTACCACTCTATGAGATTAGTACAACTCTCCCTATTTTATAGATGATAAAATGGAGCACTGAGATGATAAAATGGAACACTGAGAGTTTAAGTATTTTGCCTCAGGACACTCAGTTGTAAAGTATTCAAGCCAGTATATAACCTCAGACAGTCTGACTCCAGAATCTGCCATTATATTATTATACCCTTCTGACCCTGAGTTTTGTTTTTAAGTTATATTGATAGAAATACTTAAACAGTTTTTAGTGTGGTAGTTGTGGTTCTAAATTGCTTTTATAAAACATTCCTTCATTGTGTTTGTGTCGATTAAAATAGGAATTTTTACTTTTCCTTTTAAAGAATTTGAAATAGTTTCTATAAATATGAAGGCTGCCTGATAAATTTTGCCTCCACTGTAATATTTTTTGTTACCTTAGACATATCTGCATATAGCCGGTTCTGTGTAGTCACACAGTAATCTCCCCTCCATCATTCATGACCTTGTACCCACGCACTGTTACTGAATTCTTAGCAGTGGAAAAATTTCCTCCAGTTGAAATTCACAGATGAATGCAAGTTGTTTATGGTGATCAGTGTGTTGATGTGAGTACAGTAAGATGCTGGTTAAGGCGGTTCAAAGATGGAGAAGTGGGGCAAGCAGATTTGAATGACAAACCACGAAGAAGAAGACCTATAACTGACTGCAGGTGATCAGCTTCATTGAGATTGTGTTGAAGAATTGATTCACAGAAATCATTGTATCAAACAAAAGGAAATTGCTGGTAAATTGGGAACTTCAAAAGAGAGAGTGGGATATGTTACTAGTGTTCTTGGATTCTGCAAAGTTTGTGTCAGCTGGGTACCGTGCATGCCTTCTGATGAAATGGAAGTTGAAAGAGTTCTCGTTTCTTGGAAACTCCTGAAGTATTTTGAAAAAGAAGGTGAAAACTTCAAGAAGATCTTTACAAGTGATGAAACTTGGGTTCATCATTATGACTCCCAAAATAAAAGGCAGTTCATGGAATACCGCCAGAAGGGATCACCTCAGCCAAAAAAATTCACAACTGAGGCCTCAGCTTACTTAGACAGTCATGTTGACTGTTTTTTGGTCTGAACACTCTTCCATTTTGATGTGCACTGGGCGAAAAATGTAATTATCTGTGTGTGCAAGGTCAAGAATGATGGATGGAAGATACCATGTGACTACCCAGAATGGGTTATGTCTAAATATGTCTAAAGAAACAAAAATTACTACAGTGGAGGCAAAATTTATCAACCTGCCCTCATTTTATGAGCTTATACTTACAGGGAGAATGAAAATTATATTTAATAATTTTATTCATGAATCATTTTATATAGTAGTTGAAGCCTGAAAAGTGTGAGTTTAAATTACTGAGAAATAGGTCTTTTATGCTACATTTTTGTTTTTAATGTATATTTGTTTGACTCTTAGTTAATTGGTTTTTTTTGATGGTGGGACTTTCTTCCTTGTCAAGAGGGTGATAAAGCTTTAGTCTAATCACCAGTTCCTGATTTACAAGTAGGACTTATAGGAGATTGCGAAGCAATATAGGTTTTCTTCTAAGGTTTTTTTAAATGGAATTTCAGCTCTTTTCTGATCAGTTTAATTGAGAAACTTTTTGTTTGATTTGTTTTTGGTATTTGATTTACATTCAATTTAAAATAGATGGTGACTTTTAGTATTTTTCATGTATTTTTCACATATTTTTGGATTTCTTATAATATTGTAAGTTCTTGCAAGGTATAGATGATTTTAAAGATTTATTTTTATTGTTTTTGACAGAGAGAGAGAGAGAGAGAGATACAGAGACAGAAAGAAGGGGGAGGGCCCAGAACAGTCTCCATAGTTGCACATCATTGGTTTTTCCAAACAGTTTCAGTCCATAGGTGGGCGCAGGGCTGCACAGGGCAGGAACTGGGCCAGGGTCTTGCACCCCGGCAAGAACTGAACTGGAGGCACTCCCCAGTTCAGCGTACGGGTCCGCACAGGCCGGGGCCGGGATTCGATCCTCGTTCCTCGGGGCTTCAAAGTGAGCACTTAACCCACTGAGCAATCCCGGCTTCCCCGATGATTTTAAACATTAAAAATCACCTTACAGTATTATGCACATAGTAGATAGTATATACCTAAAATGTTTTAAATATGGTTCTATAAAAAATGATTTAGCTCCTCTGATAGTTGAATAAAATTTTCCATTTAGCCTATGATGTGTTCATGAGTGTTTTCTTTAATATACTCATACAAATATCTTTATATTGCAGGAAGTTGCAAATTTTGCCTATTTCTACAACATTGTAGAGAGATTATATTTGAGAACCTAAAATTGTTCAACTGTATTCACTTTTCAAATTCTCTGTATTTATTAGAAACCTCTAGAAATTAAAGTCTTCACCCTCTTTGATTTTGAATTCTTTTTGAAACATTAAAATTCTGTTATTTAATAAATCTTCTACTATGTACCGGATATACGCCGGAAAATACGGTATATATATACAACCTGCTAGAAAATTTAAACTGTGGGTATGATCCAGACTCCTGAAGTCAACATGTAATAACTAAAAAGTATTACTGTTTAATATGATTCTGGATTGTTATGATAAATCTTTGTTCATAGGTTAAGGGTAAGAAGCTAATAATATAAAATTAGTTTGGGTATAGAATCATTCTTTTGTTATTTGATGAGGGAAAATCTTGGTTAACTATATATAGTGTTTAAGGAACAGTGTTTTGACAGCCTTTTATTAATAAAAATATTAGCCAACTATATACTGGTTTGTTTCAAGTCTTTTAAATCTTACTAACAGGTAGTATTTTATTTTCTTGCCTCATTAAAAGATACTGCTTATAAGTAAATCATATTTTTGGCTTTCATGCATTGCTTCTGTTTCATCAGTTTATTTTTTTATTTAGAAAATCTGTGGAAATCTCATACATATTCTTGAAGTTAGTATTTTAATTTTATAAAATTCTTTGTATGAACTTATATTTTGTGCATTAATTTTATTAGGGGAAAGAATAAATTAGACATTCCTCTTTTGGGATTAATTGAGATTTTTACTTATTGCTATTTAATTGGTGTGGTAGCCCAAGTTTAGAAAAAATTAGAAAAATTTCAATCTCTTTCTGATGATTGTGAGTCATAAAACCTGTTTGTAATTTTGAAATATATAAATATTTGATAATATTTATTATCCAAGTAATAATACTAAGAACCAAGAACAAAAGGTATAATTTATGTACATTTATGGTTTCTGTGCTTTCAATGCTGACATTGTAATCAGATTAGTAAAAGCTATTGGAGTTAGAATTTTTGCAGTCTTAAATGGACTTAAAGTTTTTCTGCTTTTCTTGAAAGTTCAGGCTCTTGGTGTGCTTTAATTTTTTTATATCTTTCATGTTTATGAAATATATACCTGCACATATATCTTTCTGCTGCTACATTCTTGTGACCTTTGGCAAGTCTTCATAATTGACTAAGTGTCATTATTATTTAAAGGTGGAAATAATAATGATGCTAGTGAATAGGGTTAGTGCAATGCTTAGCACATAGCAAATGCTCACTTCAGATTAGTTGTCACTTCCTATTTCCTATACTAATAACTAAGCAAATCTCTTCTTTTCATACTTTTCTTGTGTTCCAGTAGTACCGTGAACAGGAAGCCATTCGCCTTTGCCTGAAACACTTTAGACAACACAACTATACAGAAGCTTTTGAATCACTGCAAAAGAAAACCAAGATTGCCCTGGAACATCCTATGTTAACAGATCTGCATGATAAACTGGTGTTGAAGGGTGATTTTGATGCTTGTGAAGAGCTGATTGAAAAGGCTGTAAATGGTATGTTATAAAATTGTAAACTAGGATTGATCAGGGTGATTTCAAGCATATACAAGAAACAGTTTTTTTAAAAAAAGAATGTAGGAATGTGCCAGTTATTAGCTTTGTTTCTTTTTTCTTTTCCTCCTGTCTTTTTACTCTGTAAAGACTGTTAACTTCTTGGATTAGGGATTTCTTTTATTAAGAAAGATCCATAATATAATGAGACTTGAAACAACACAAAAGAAACACATTGAACTCACATATCTAAATCTGTCATCTTGGGAAACCGTGCACTTACAAATGCTAACATTGACTAGCACTAACCCATGTTAGAAAAAGGCTTTTGATGTTACTTTCAGTATTAGTGGCCTGTTTATTTTGTTGATAGCAAATTGTCATTTTTTTAATAGTATAATTTGAGGAGGTAGATGGTTGGATAAGCCAAAAAATGTTATTAGTATACGGTTATAATGAATGAAATTTAATTGCAAACATCTTCTGTGTGTCATGAATGCCTTGTAATCTGGTTTTGTAAGAAATGTGAATGGGGGAAAGCCGGGACGGCTCAGCGGGTTGAGCGCTCGCTTTGAGGCCATGAGGACCGAGGATCGAATCCCGGCTCCGGCCCAGGCAGGACCCACGTGCTGAACTGGGGAGTTCCCACAGTTTGGTTCTCTAACTGTCTCTGTCTCTGTCTCTCTCTCTATCTGTCAAAAAGTAAAATAGAAATAACTATGCACT
>PVKE010023488.1:0-24595 GCA_004027555.1 Craseonycteris thonglongyai
CTGGAATTTTCTCCAACAACATTTTGTATAAGTGTATCGGAATTCTTGATGAAACAGGTAAATCGGGTCTGACCAAGAGCTCTGTTGTGAGTGATCCATAATATGGCAAAATGCAGCAAATGTAGCCAGTCTTCGAGTCAGCTAGAGTATAAACTCTGATACCCCATTTTGTCGGTTTCTTAGGATTGTATGTTATGATGTGACACTTCAAATCAGCTGGGCTCTGTATTGGCGCCGCTCGAGTTGCTGCTTCAAATCAGCCGGGCGCCGCAGCAGCGCCGCTCAAGTTATAAGAACTATAATCGCTTCAAAGTCCATGGTACACGGAATTCCACCCCAGACATTGCGAGCAATCGATGATCAACCAAAATTGGCCTCGCGATGGACAGGTCGATCGCAATCGACTTGTTGGCCACCCCTGCTATAGAGTATTGCCTACCAGGATGTTCCCAGGAGCCTGGTGATATTTATTAGAGGTTGGTCACATCCTACCCCCCAGTATATCTTAGAATGTGACTGTCTTTGAAGACAGGACCTTTAAAGAGGTAATTAAGGTTAACTGAGGTCATATGCATAGGCCCTAATCCAACATAACTGGTTTCCTTATAAAAAGGAAATTTGGAGGTAGACATGTACACAGTCACATGACCAAACACCCACTGTGTTACATTCACGCCCATGTTCACAATCACAGTCACAGTAGCAGCATATAATATAATCATACAACCCAGGACCTTCACATTTCAGGCCCTCCTCATCACCTCCATGTCTGTCTCACAGCACCCTCACACATTGTGACAGCCACACACAGCTACACGATTATCACATACGGTGACTAACACAAAGGACACACAGACACACAGAAATACCCACACATGTGGTGAGAGTAACACTATATAGCCCAGCCTCCAGGTAATGTACAATCACACACAATAGACATGTGGAATCACTGATACATGGTCCAGTCAGCCACACACAATACACATCACACAGGCACCCAAACCCCTCATGCACCTTTATTCCCATGCACTATGCATGGTTCTGCCTCCTGCACACTGTCCAGCCAGACTCTCCACTCACGGCCCCATGGAGGCTCGGCCCGAGCGCAGTACACCCACGTGAACTACTACTCCTAGCAAGCTCTGGGCCATGGGGTGGGGGTGGGCGCATTGCTGCACCTTCTGGGAATTACAGTACAGGTGGACAGAGGGGACCCGGGACCTGCCAGGAGTGCGGTTCTGGTGGTCAGCGTGGTGGGATTGTGGTCCCAGCAGGTGGGCACGCAGGCCTGCTCCTTGGACGCTTCCTAGCCTGCTTCCAGAAGTGTCAGCGCGCCGCACAAGTGAGGCGAGAACGTGTGACATCCCTCTGGAGTAAGGGCTCAGGAGGAAGACCGGAGGCCCAGAGTCTGTGAACACCTGTGGTGGCCGGAGCTAGATGTGTGCACCACCCACAGGCGGGGACTGAGGGGCTGACTAGGAGCCGCGCATGCACCGACAGTCTGAGTGCAGGACCGAGGGGCTGAGTGTGAGATGAAATGACAGACCGAGCATAGAACAAACTCATCAAGTGTGCGATCAGCTGACGTAATGAAGGATGTGGAACTGACTGACCAGTCTGTGATGTGCCTGAAGATTGGGCCTCTCTATCTGATGCATCTTGGGGATGTGTTTCTGACTGACAGGTTGGTAATGTGTGAGTGCCTGGTATGATGCGTGTCTGATAGATGCTGTCAGGTGTGCAGCTGACAAAGATGGCTATTTGAGTGAGATTTTGTAGGTAGGTTGTGTGAAATTGTGAAAGGGTGGATGTGTGACTGACTAGGTGTGATTTCAGGTGTGACAGACAGTCTGTATCTGATTAGCTGAGATGGTGACAGAGATAATGAATGACTGAGTAATGGAGATGCTGTGAGGCCTGTGCTTATTTGATTGACTGAGAAATTGTGTATGCCTGAGGTATGACTGACTGACAGACTGCCACAGATAGGGTATGTACATATAACTATGTGATTGACTGAGATTGTCAGTGAGATTGAAATCTGAGTGATTTGCAGAGAGTTAAGTGATAGAGGATTTGTGCTTTGCCTTCTCTGCATTTGAAATTGTGTGACCAGCTGGGTGCATGGATATATCCCCTGGTGCCTTAAGTCTGGCAGGGGCCTGTGGAGTCTTCAGATTGGACATCACTGCATGTTTGCTGTGTGCCAGACCTGTACTGGATGCTTCTCATGGGTCACCTTGGGTAACCCGGCTGCAACCCTCTGAGGTAAGGGCTGTAATCAGGTCAGGTACAAGGAAAGAGTGGCACATGAAAGAACCACTCTCCCCAGTGGGTTAAGCAGTCGTGGATGGGGGACCCCAACCTACTATGAGCTCAGAACACTGGGGGTGGGCTGGCGCTTGTCCACATATATATGTCTTGGAGACTGTCATCAAGGATTTTCCACAACAAGAGCTTGAGGGATGCAAAGAAAGGCTTGGAAACTGTCACTACATTTAATGTCATCACTGCCACTCCTCCCCCTCCCTTGTACAATCCTTGAATATGAGGGTGATTAAGCTCAGCCTTTCCTGGTCCCTCCATTTGAGCAGCACCTGTTTCCTGTGCACTTCCTATAGGTTGGGCTCTGGGTACTGTGGCTCCAGCATGCCCAGTCTATCTGGGGAGAGAGACCCAGGGCACTGAGAAGGACGCTTAGCCTGCTTCTGGTGCTGGGGCAGCTTTTGGAGAAGATGACCACTAAAGCGGGCCCTGGAGGACAGGAAAAATTAGTCAGGTGTAGAGAGAGATTTTAGGACAGGGAATAACAGAGACAAAGCCTGAGAGGAATGAGGGTAATGGTAAGGGCAAGGTGACCAGAACCCAAGTGAACTCTACCCAAGTAGAGTTAGGGGCTAGAACACAACCTTGCCAGAGGTTGCTAGCTGCCACTAACTGGAGTCTTGTTTTACTTACTGTCACAGATGGTAAGATTTTTTTTAGGGCTAAGTAATATTCCATTGTATATATGTACCACATCTTCTTTATCCATTCATCCATTGATAGACACTTAAGTTGTTTACATATCGTACCTATTGAAAATAAAGTTCCCCAGCCTAGTTCCTGCCCTGTGCGGCCCCACACCCACTTGTACAGTGACACTATATTGAAAACTAATGACTTACAACTATGGAGACCACTTTGGACCCTCCCCCTTCACTCTGTCTCTGTGTAAAAAACAATAAAAATAAATCTTTAAAGAAAATAATGTTGCAATGGACATAAAGATGCATATGTCTTTTTAAATTAGTGTTTTAGATTTCTTGCTCTTTTTCAAATCCGTTCTCCTTTAGGATTTTTCTTCTGACATTTGAGCCCAAATCTGGAGCCTTGAAGAATGGAAAGTTTGTGGATGCTCTCAAAACTGATGCAGCTTTCGACAGTGTGGGAGAACAGTCCTGTGTTCTTTTGTCATCCCAGACACCAAATGAGGCACTTCCCTTTGAAAACAGGGTTACGTGTCAGGAGTGGCCCGTGTGTCCCCTTACAGAGTGAGGCCAGGAACCTAGGGCGGAGTGGGGCAGGCTGGTGTTGGAGGAGCAGTGACACTGTGGTTCCTGTGGTTTCAGGATGGGAGCCTAGAGTCAACCTCTCAGAGGTAATCTGCAAGCAGAGTGACTCAGAAGAGTCAGATGGGGCGACCAAAACCTTCGTGGGGGCATTTCCGCAGGATGTGCCTTTGGCGATGCCTGTGAGCCCCATGGCAGCTCAGAGTGGGGCAGGACTCTCAGGGGAGGTCTGGACTAAGTCAGCCACCCTAGCATCAGATTCCAGGAAAACTAAATGGCCTCACAAGGACACCCCCACAGACCAGCTGGGCTATGAGTCTGGCGCCTTAGGAAATAACCCCCATTGTGTGGCCAGATTTCACTTCGCAAAAGATTACTTCCAAGGAGGACTCACTCAGGCGCACTGGCCAGTTTCAGGCGGAGCCTCCATGTGCACCCTCAGAGAGGGTGTCCACCACATGTGGGGACTGGGAACACGGTCCAGAGCACCTGGGCCTTGGAGGCACAACAGAAGAGCCATCCTTGGAAGATGCCCTATACCTACAGCCAGTGCCGAAAAGCCTTCCGCCGCAGCACACACCTGGCATAGCACCAGGTCGTGCACACCAGGGTGAAGCCCGGTGCATGTAAGGGCTGTGGCAAAGCCTTCAGCCAGGTCACCCACCTGACACAGCACCTGCATATACACATTGGGGAGAAGCCCTACAAATGCAGGGACTGCAGGACAGCCTTCAGCGACTGCTCAGTCCTGATCTGCCACCTGAGAACCCACTCAGGCAAAAAGCCATACGGCTGCCACGTTTGTTCAAAAGCCTTTGCGCAGAGCTCCTTGCTCACCAAGCACTAGAGGATTCACACGAGGGAGAAGCTATATAAGTGCACCTGCGGGTCCATATCACGATGCTGCAGTGACCACACAGCATCCCTGGACTCAACCTCAAAGATACAGAGCCAGGAAGAAGGAATGGGTCATCAATGAATCCCCCAAAATGATAAGGTTCTTAAGGGAAGATTGGCGCTATCTGGGGACAAGTCTGAATTTGGGGACTCAGATAACCCCAAAGCTATTTGGACCAGCTGGAGAAGCTCCCAGAGGGTCCTGTTGCCCATTTCCCATCCCCACTAGGCCCACCTAAGAGGACAGTGGGGCTGAGGCTGTGTGTTGGTCCTCGGGACCAAGAAGGTGGGGGTGAAGTTTCTGTCAGGACTCTGGCCCCAGGACTCTCTAGACCAGGGCTCCCACCTCACATTCCCATATGTCTTCTCTGGTTGCCCATTCCTCTCCTTCTTAGCCCAGTAGGGATGCCTGCCCACACCACCTCCATGCTTTCCCATGACTATTTTACTCCTTTTTTTTTTTTTTGCATCCAACTCCAAAGTAGGCTTCTGAGTCCTCTCCAAATGCCCATCTCTCTCTCATCCTGTGTTCACTGAGGGTGCTGTTTGACACTAGCCAGTGGCATTTGTTTCTGCCTCTCCCTCCTTCACATCCCACTAGCCATCAACTTTGTTGGCTTTACCCAAAACTTACCTCTCATCCATTTCCTTCTTCCTTCTCCATCATCACCTTATGTGAGCCCGTAATGGCTCATATGGATTCCAGCAGGGCCTGCCAATGGACTCCTTCCTGCCTTCTCACCTACCCCACTCCGCTATTTCACTAGGGGGCTTTTTCTACACCCAAATCTGATTGTGTCCTCCATGATGGGACACTTTCCAATGGGTTGCCTTCAACAGCAAAGCTTCCTGAATGGGTTACACAGCTTTGCAAACATGTAAGTCACTTTGGGCCACAGCAACCTCCCCAGTTACCCTCATATGCATCTGAATATTGTCATCTTTCTATGGGTGCAGTGATGTAAAAATGGATTCAGTACTGCCCTGTGGGATGAACCTCTCAAAGTCCCTCACCTGCCATTCATGAGCGTGTGGGACCTGGCCCCACCTGCCATGTGTACCTACTGTGGTTGCAGAAGAAGCCATACTTTGTCCCACCTACATGCCTTCCTACCTGTGCCTGAAACCTTTCTGTCCTCTCTCCTCCAAGATGTTTCAAATATTGTGCTCCCAGCAAAGCCTCTCCCATCTCCTCAAGCCAACCTCAATTTGCCCTTTCCACTTCCAGAGTGCCAGCTTCTGACCTGTCCTGAACCTCCTGCCATGTCACACTCCTTGCAAGTGCAGTCTGTTTCCCGAGGATGCTGGGAGCTTCTGCAAGAAGGTGCCATGTCTTATCCTCAGAACCCACTGTGCAGATCCACTGCATATTAACATGGGACCCAATAAGTAAGCCCTGACCCACGTCAGTTGAATGTATGTCCTGTGACTGGTGCCCTCCCAGGGCAGTCACCATGCTCCATCTGCAGCGTCCTTTTATATGTTTTCAGGCTGCCTCCCTGCCAGCCGTGAGCCCTGCAAGACAACAAAAACTAGACTCTCCCAGGGTGCCAGCACTCAGGGGGCCTGGCATGCACTGGCCTCAGTTGAAATGCTGTCATATTGAGTTTGCACTTTCTGCGGCCCCCTGATGCCGTGGACTTGGATAGAGTCAGGGTTGCAAGTCTCCTGTCAATGTTCTCGCTGGCCTTATCTCACAGGTCTGTGTTCCTGTCCCTTTCAGGGTCTATGTCTGTCACTAGATGTCATAGCCTCTGTTCCTGACTCTCAGGGTGTCTGTTTTCCTCTGTTTCTCTGA
Source organism: Craseonycteris thonglongyai (assembly GCA_004027555.1). Taxonomy (NCBI): domain Eukaryota; kingdom Metazoa; phylum Chordata; class Mammalia; order Chiroptera; family Craseonycteridae; genus Craseonycteris; species Craseonycteris thonglongyai. Next base: position 6,247 of record PVKE010023488.1, read on the forward strand.
TGATCCCATCACGTGGAAACCATTTGACCCCCCATATTATTGTATATTAGTCATTGTCACCATCTCTTGGACTTGTTCTCTCTGTGTCACAAGTAAGTGGGGACATGAAGACCAGCCAAGGAGACAGGTTCAGAATACGATGGCTGAGACCCAGAGAGACAGAGATCTTATGTCATTTTCTCCAAGAGAGTCCCAGATATACCCAGACACGGGCAGACTGCCACACACAGTGCAGCTGAGGCTGACAAATGGAGAGAAAGTTGCCAGACAATGGGAGAAACTCAGAGACAAGAGATATATGTTCCTAGTGAAATGATCACATGGGCTCCAGCAGGCTGCAGGGAGTGGGAAAAGCATGGGCCTAAAGTCAGGCTGCACAGATACCTTGGATAAGTGACTTCCGTGAATCTAAGTGACCTATGTTGTACAGCACCTGACCCAGGGCCTGGCCCTGACTCTGACTTGCACACTTTTCTCCACCTCTCTCTGCCCTGACTCTCCCAGTCTTTGTCACCAAAGAGTTGACTGCCCCTCCTGCTGACTTTCTGAGCATCTCCAGTTCCCATTTTGTCACAAGATCCATGTCTGCCCTTGTCTGTCTAAAGCAGGAGGAAGTCAAAAAGGAATCTTTAGTAAGGGCCTACATGTTTTGGTCAGTCTGCTCGATAACATATGAGGGCTGTCCAGAAAGTATCCAGCCATGTATCTGTTCTTGTTATACTGACAATGGCTGGATTTTTTTCTGGACAGCCCTCAGATACATCATTCCATTTAATCCTCACACAACACTGAGGGCAGGACGACCATCCCCATTGTATAGAGGAAAGGACAAGGGACATAGGAATGTAAGTGACTGGACAAGTTTACATTGCCAGGGACTGGAAATATTCAGACTTTGGAGCACATCCAAATGTGTCAGCAATATCAAGAAGCATTACTATATTCAATAAACCAAGTAAGACAAATATAACAGATGGAATTTCTTTAAAGATTTATTTTTACTGTTTTTTGACAGACAGAGAGAGACAGAGAGAAGGGGGAGGGTCCAGAGCAGTCTCCATAGTTGACAGCATTAGTTTTCCATACAGTTTCACTCCACAGGTGGGCACGGGGCTGCACAGGGCAGGAACTGGGCTGGGAGCCTCCCGCATAGGCCCCAGCAAGAACTGAACTGGGGGCACACCCCAGTTCAGCATATGGGTCTGCCTGGGCCGGAGCCAGGATTCGATTCTCAGTCTCCGGGCCGCATAGCGAGCGCTCAACCCACTGAGCCATCCCAGCTTCCCCAGGATTTCTTTAAAATCCAGGCATACAAGGGCTGTCCGGAAAGTATTCAGCCATGTCATATGAAAAATAGAGGTATTTATGTATTTTTCCAGGCAGCCCTCATATGTTTTGTTTTTTAAATCAGTTTGAAAACATTTTTATCATCAGGAAATGTAACTTCCTACCCATTAGTAGTGACTCCCCCTGTCCCCTACGTCCAGCCCTAGACAACCACAAGTCTACTTCCTGTCTCTATAGACTTGTTTATTCTGGATATTTCCCATAAATGGAATCATACAATATATATCCTTTGGTGACTGGCTTCTTTTACTTAGTATATTTTCAAGGTTCATCCATGTTGCAGCATGTGTCAGTACTTCATTCCTCCCTTTCTATAGCTGAATAATATTCCACTGTATAGAGATACACCACATTTCGCTTATCCATTCATCCATTGATGGACACTTGGGTTGTTTCCATTTTTGGCTACTGTGAATAATGTTGCTATGAAGTTTAATATACAGGTTTCTGTGTGACTATATACTGTTATTTTCATTTCTCTTGGCTATATACCTATAAGAGAATTACTAGGTCATATAGTAACTTTGTGTTTAACATTTTGAGGAACGGCCAGACTGATTCCCAAAGCAGGTACACCATTTTTACATTCCCATGAGCAATATGAGGATTACAACTTCTCCACATCCTTACCAACATTTGTTATTGTCTATCTTTTATTGTAGCCATCCTAGGGAAAGTGAAGTGGTATCTCCTTGTGGGATTTTGTTTGTTTTGTTTGTTTGTGTCTTTATTATCAAAGTTTATTGTTGGGGTCAGTTCCTATCTACTGGGGAGTAATTGTGGTTTTAATTTTGACTTTGATTTTTTTAATTCAATTTATTTAAACTAAAGAAAAAGAAGTTCACCCATTTCTCTCTCCTCCCACCCCCACCTAAAACAAGTATATGGGAAAGCTGAGGAATATGCAAAGCAGGCATGGAGGTGGGGAAAGCTGATGGAGCTGTATTAATCTCAGATGTTAGCGGGGCATGTATTTAAACTCATAGACTTGTACACACACACATATGCACAAACACACACATATAATAGATACAGAGATCTTGATTATGGTTACAGTTACCTAGGTATAGACATTTGTCAAACTCCATCAAATGCTTGAAAGTTGTATATAGAAATTAAACCTTAATAAAATTGATTTTTTAAAAATAGGTTTGTATTTGGTTAAATAATAGAAAATTACTTGTTTGTGTGTTTAAAAAAAAGTCAAATAGTGGCGTTTTTCTATAGTTCAATGTAATGAAATTGCCATTATTTGACCATTTTTATACAAAAGAAGTAATTTCCTATATTTTAAATGAATACACACTTATCTTTTATTTATTTTTTTTCATATCTTTTTTTTTATATTTATAGAGAGTAATTATTTTATCTTCAGTGCATATTTATTTCTATTTTACTTTTTGACAGACAGAGAGAGAGACAGAGACAGAGACAGCTAGAGAACCGAACTGTGGGAACTCCCCAGTTCAGCATGTGGGTCCTGCCTGGGCCGGAGCCGGGATTCGATCCTCGGTCCTCGTGGCCTCAAAGCGAGCGCTCAACCCGCTGAGCCGTCCCGGCTTTTCCCTTATCTTTCATTTTTAAGATTTTTTTTTTTTTTTTTTTTGACAGAGAGAGAGTCAGACAGAGAGAGACAGAGAGAAGGGGGAGGGCCCAGAGCAGTCTCCATAGTTGACATTAGTTTTTCATATAGTTTCACTCCACAAGTGGGCACAGGGCTGCGCAGGGCAGGAACTGGACTGGGAGCCTCCCGCATAGGCCCCAGCAAAAACTGAACTGGGGGCACACCCCAGTTCAGTGTGTGGGTCCGCATGGGCCGGGCCCAGGATTCGATCCTCAGACTCCGTGGCTACAAAGCAAGCGTTCAACCTGTTGAGCCATCCTAGCTTTCCCCAAACTTATCTTTAACAGTCTAATGTTAGGCTGTTACTGATGTTTATCCCCCCAAATCAATGATATAACTTTCCACCTGAAGAAAGAAAAAACTAAAAAAATTTAATTTGAAAGTAAAAAAACAGGAATAGTAATGGCACAAAATAGAAAAGACAGAAAAAATGAGCAAAGCTAAAAGCTTGTTTTTAAAAAAGATTAATAAAATTGATAACCCCCTAGCTAAACTGACAGGGAAAGGGAGAAGGGGTGGGCTCAAATGGATAAATCAGGCATAAAAGAAGTGACATCACTACAGACCCTGCAGGCATTTAAAATGTATAGGAATATGTAAATCAGACCACACAGATGAATTAGGCAAATTCTTTGAAAAACACAGCTTATCAAGTATTAGTTATTTGTAGTTAGCATTATAATCTGATAATGCTAACTCACATTCACTATGTGCCAGTACCTGTACGGCCAAGCTCCAGGCAAGGAACTTGGCAATGGTCAAGGAGGGTGTTGGGTGAAGCAACCAGGTGCTCAGATCCAAGGGACAGTGGTGAAGAACAGAGAGAAGTCCCACCCACCCACAGCTTCAAGCTTTGATGGCAGAGACCTGGCTTTTGGCTAGAGACACAGTCCAACACCACCACCTGGTGCCCACTCAGACCAGGAGGACAGACTACAAAATGCAGCCTCTCTGAATTGCCTCCTCCTGGTGTGGGAACCAATTTAATCAAAGTAGGGTTCAGTGTGTCTGGAGCCTCAAGCTATAATACCCAACCACACCTGTTGTGGGCCAGCACAGGAGCCTGGGGAACAGGAGGCCAATTGATGGAAGAAGGCAGAAGAAAGGGGTCTTCAAAAATGTGGTCCCAGAAGCCAGTTCTCGGCCCCTCTACCCTCAAGACTCAACCCAGAACCCTCCACCTTCAAGAACATAGGGTGTCCCAGCCCACTTCCCTCAGCCCTGGGCGTCCAGCCCCTGCAACAGGGTTGCCATCAGCAAAAGACACATTTTAAAGTCTCTTTGTCACATTTATTGATTCCTAGTAGGAATTCAGGAGAGCCCTCCTTGAGTCCAGCCCCCGGCTACAGCAAGAGGGATCAGAGCCAGGTGAGAAAATACTTCCCCAGGATACCTCACCAGCCTGGGTCTGCAGCTCAATCAATTTCCTAGATGAATTTGACAAAAGAGAAATGGTAGGAGAGGGAGGCATACTGTGTGCAATCAGGGCAGAACTCACCGAAGGTCCCCAAGAAGGAATCGGCTTAGTCAGCTGCCAGCCCAATACCCCCACACCCAGGCCTCCCTCCAGATGCTCTAGCTGACCAAGCCATTCTCTACCTCAGGGCCTTTGCATGTCTTTTCCTGCCTGCAATTCCCTGTGCACCAGCAGAGACTAGACAATGTGATGGGAAGGACACTTCCAGTGGAGGGTACAGTCTAGGCAAAGGCAGGGGAAGGAACCCAGACCTCAGAACCAATGGGAACTTTACCTGCTACTTGGAGCTCCACTGGGTTGCTAAGCTCTGACACAAAAGTCTTGGGCCACCAGGAACGGTAGCGGCAGCTGTAGTTGCCAGCATGTTGGGGCCCCACATAAGTCAGCACAAAGTCTGCAGAGGTGTGGGTGACCCATCGCATGTCTGAAGCCTCTGTTTCACCCACACGCAACAGCTCAACGGTGACCTCAGGCATGTGGCCCTCACAGCGCAGAACAGCATCACGGCCCGGACTCACTGCCCCACTCCACAGGGGCCGTAGCTGTGGCCTGGGAAGGGGTCCTGGGTGGAACAGAGGGTCAGACAAGTAAGATCCTTGATTCAGGCAGCAGCTGCACCCCACAAAAGCCTAAGCCTTTTGTCCTCTAGCCTCCATGCCTTTCTCCCCGTTCTTGGCCCTAAGTGGAGACAGCTGCCCTCACATGGTAGTCACTGTGCTATAACTGTGTCCCTGTATTACTCCCTCCCTGGGACCTTGCATGTCCTGAGCCTACTATGAGGCTTTTTGGGGTTCCCAGCAAGTGGCACTTAGGGTCTTAGGACAGGTGAGGGGAAGGAAGAAATGGCCAAGATAAACAGGTGTTCCCTGGAGAGCGAATGGCCCAATCAAAGGTCTGGAGGCAGGGTCTGTGTTGCCAATGGTCTCTGCCCTGTGGGAACCTTGATGAGGAAATCAGAATAAATAGACCCCAGGGATGGAGAGGCCTGGGGGTGGGGGATGGAGGTGTTACACATTAACCCTCCATCCCTGGAGACAAGCCCAGGCAGGCAGGGAGGGTAATAATCTGACCACACAGGAAAACTGAGGCAAGAGCACACAGCCTACAGGCTCACCTCCCAGGGAAATAAGCTGAATGCAAATCGTCCTCAGGACGCCAACCTCGCATTCCCGAAGTCGTGTATGTGGGCAGGACAGAGGGCTAGAGCGCATGCCTTTGGTATCAAGGAAAAGGGGGCACCTCACTGTGCACCGAGCAGGAGGAGGCTCTAGAGTGCTGAGCCTGCCCGCGTGGACATGACCCCATCCACTCACCATCCACGCGCAGCTCCACGCGAGGGCTAGGCGCGGAGCCCGCGAAGGGCGGTGCCGTGTCCGCATAGAGGCAGCTGTAGTTCGCCGATTCCAACAGCGAGACGTCGCGCAGCTCGAAGCGGGCCTCGGCCCCCGCGGGACTCTGGAAACCGTGCACCCGGCGACTCTCCGCGTCCTGGCGCACCAAGGCGAAGCGCAGGCCGTCCCGGGGTGCACGGCACCGCAGCTGCACCAGCGAGCCGGGAGGAGGGTGCAGAGTCGCCGGCTCCGCCAACAGCTCGGGCGCGGGCAGCGTCTCTGCGGGGGTACTTGGGTGACCCTGGCGCCAGGGGAGGCTCGGGCCGCAAGAGCGATCTTTGCTTGGGCTGAGCCTTCTGCCTGAATTAGTCCTCCCGCCTCCCTCTGTCCACTGCGGGACGCCCGCTGGGACCACCCGCTGAAAGCAGCATCTCGTTCCCGACCTCCCGTGCCCTTCCTGCTTGGATTTCCTACATTGTTCCTTGTTAAGTTCCAAAAGAACAGGGGGGAGGAGTCGTGTTTTGCAATCGAGCCCGGGGCTGCCTCCGTGCCCGCCCTCTCCGGGTTGATGCGCCACCTGTGGGTCCTGCACGGGTCCTGCAGCCCCAGCCCGGCCTCCCTGTACAGACAGGCCTTCAGGTCCACCTTCACGGGGGCGGAGCAGGGGGGGAGGGGTCCCCCGCCATGCGGCGTCCGCAGGGCCTGTGCCAGACATGACTGTTGACTCCATTTTTCTTCGCAGAGCCTCCAGTTTGCTGAGCTCATTGTCCCATTCTCAGTTGGGAAAATTGAGGCCAGGAGCATGAGGCGGGACTGGGGACCCACAGTCCTGCACTCTTGGGGACCTTCCCTGAGAGTCTCCCCCCTCGCCCAGGACGCAGCGCCAGGCTCACCGTCGCTCAGAAACAGCTCCAAAGGCTCGCTGTCCTTGGACCAGGGCGTGTGCTCCTCGTATAGGCGGTAGCGGCAGGTGTAGAGGCCACTGTCGCCAGGGGCCAACGAGCTCAGATGGAAGGTGACGCGGTCTGAACTACTGCTGCTCATGGGCACGGGCAGCACTTCCTCACCGCGCCGCAGCTGGAAGTTTACTCCACTCAGGGGCGCGTAGCAGTCCAGGGTAGATCTCTTGCCTGGGTGCAGGACATTGCCCAACTTTCTGTCGGCACTCAGCCTGGGAGGTGGTAGCACCGCTACAAGGCAGAAAGGGTGGCTGGAGCGTCAGAGTTCCGACACCCCTGAGAAAGCCCACCCTCCGACTTCTGCCCTGCCTGTAGCAGCCCAGGAGCACCATCTCCAGGCCTCCCCGCCCAGCAGCGTCTCGCTCAGGCCCTCTGTGATCCAGGCAACTGTTTCCCAGCCCCAGTCCTGGGCAAGGTATTCAGGGTTGGGGGTCAAGGTAAAGGCACCTCTGTCCTCTAGGAACCTCCTTTCCCAAGGAGCCTCTGATGGTCCACACACTCACCTAGCTCCTCAATGGTCACAGTGACACTGGGCTCAGACGGGGTCCCCACCGCATGGGTCCGGTAGCTGCAGCTGTAATTGCCAGCCTGGCGGACGGAGAAGGTGGCCTCTACGTCCTCAGGGGCCTCAGCCACTTCCAAAAACTGGTCATCACCATTCCACCTCAGCAGGAAGGTCACACCCCGAAGTCCCCCCTGGCACAGCAGGGTCACGTTCAGTCCCGGTGCAATCCAGGATACAGGTTCACTTGAGAGCAGGGGTGCAGGTAGGGGTTCTGTGGGGGGGCAGGGTTGATGGTGAGTCTGCATGACTTGGGAGACATGTTGGCCCAGGACCACCACACTCATGAAAATGCAAGGGAGCCAGGGGTATGGACAGGGACTTAAAATGAGGAGGATGCATTAGAAGCCCTACTGTGTGCCAAGTCTGCCCCAAGCACTTTGTGGGGACTCGGGCATTTCTTCCTTGTAACATCCTGGGGTCAGTACAAACATCGCCCTCACTTTACAGATGGGGAAACAAACTCAGAGCTGTCAGATGACTTGCCCGAGGTCACCTAGCTCCTGGGTGGGGGGTGCAGGGATGGAAGAGGAGGACAAGGAGAATAAGGTGTGGAAGAAAGGAAGCTGCTCCTGCATCCCCTCTCCCCACTGCCTGCTGACCCCATAGAAGCCCCTACTCACCTGACCCAGTCACCTCCAGCAGGTTGCTCAGCTGCGTCCACCTGCTGTTCATGCCAGAGCGGCAGCGATAGAGACCCCGGGTGTCACCCTTCACTGCTCCTAGAGGGAACTGGTGCTGCATGGCAACTAAATCAAGGTGTACATGCTTCTGGAGCACCCCATCCTTGAACAGCTGGAAATCCAGGGTCTCCAGGCGGGCTCGGCACGTCAGTGTCAGGTTGGCCCAGGGTTCCAATAGCGATTCAGCCTCTGCCCACAACTTGGGCTGGGTCTCAAACACTATGTGGGGTCAGGGAGTCAGAGCCGGGCGACAGGACAGGAGCATCCCCTTTGTGTGCCCACTGTCCCCAGACCACACATGTGCCCAACATCCCCAGGCCCCGTGTGCACCCATGATCCCAGGCCCAGTCCAGACTCACCTACGGCTGCTTCTGGCGATGAGGTCATGGAGAGACCTGTGTAAACGTGCCTGTGAGGCCCACATTCCTGCTCCTTCCCACCCTTGTGCCCCAAGGGACCCAGGCCCAGGATGCCTCACCCCAAAACAGCAGGAAGGCCACCTGCATGGACATGGTGGTCAGCCTCATTCCAGCTGGTGCAGGTCTGTGTGATAAGGCCTGAGTGACTCAACAAGCATGGTGCTGGACACTGACCTCTTACTGCTGTTTGTCCTTGGAAGGCGGGAACCTGCAGAGGATGGGGACAAAGGGTAAATGAATCCCCACAGCCTCAGGAACCTAGGTGATAATGATAATTAGTGTGCATAATTAATAAACTAAATTAGTAATAAAGAATAAAAATGATTTAAATAATTATTTAAAATAGTAAACAATAACAAATAAATGAAATCAATAGTAAAATAATTTAAATAACAAATAAATACAACTTAAAAAATATTAAAACAAATGATGTAATAACAAACAACATGGGGAAGCCGGGACAGCTCAGCGGGTTAAGAGCTCACTTTGCAGCCCCGGGGACTAAGGATCAAATCCCAGCCCCAGCCCATGCAGACTCAAATGCTGAACTGGGGTGTGCTTCCCATGCAGGAGGCCCCCAGTTCGGATCTCGTTCCCTGATTTGGCCCCTGGCTCAAGGGGGCATGCCTGCCATGCAGGAAGCCCCCAGCCCAGTTCCCACCCTGCGTGACCCCCACCCACCTGTGTGGAACAAAACCATGTGGAAAACTGATGACATACAACTATGGAGACTGCTCTGGGCCCTCCCCTTCTCTCTGTCTCTGTCTGTAAAAAACAATAAAATAAATCTTTTTTTTTTTTAATCAGAATTTGGGGGCGGATGCCAGCCAGGATAGCTCAGCGGTTGAGTGCTTGCTTTGCAATTTGCGAGGTTTGGGGTTCAATTCCCAGCCTTGGCCCAGCCCGTGCCACCCTATATGCTGAACACGGTGCAACTGGTAACTACAGGGATGGCTCGGTAGTGAAGGTTCTCGCCTCCCATGTGGTAGGCCTCCAGTTCAGTTCCTGTCCCATGCAGCCCCACATCCACCTGTGTGGAATGAAACCATGTCACAACTAATGATCTACAACTGTGGAGACTGCTCTGGGCACTATCTCTTTCTCTCTCTCTCTCTCTCCTCTCAAACAGTAAAATAAAATAATGAAATAAAATAAAACAAATAAAATTAATAAAATAATAAAATAAAATAAAATAAAACAAATAAAATAAATAAAATAAAATAATAAAATAATAAAGTAAAATAAAAATTTGTGCCAGAACTTGACAATGAAAACTGGCTTACAGATTTAACATTTTTAGTGGATTTGATTGCTCATTTAAGTGAATTAAACATGCATCTTTAAGGTGAAAACCAACTTTTTTAATACAATGTTTCAAACCATTACAGTGTTCCAAATGAAACTGAAATAATGGTAAGCTCAAATTAAGGCAAACAGTTTAAAACATTTTGACATGTTAGCTAAACACGGTCCTGTGAACAGCAAAAAATATGCAGCCTTGCTTTTTGATTTGATACAGGAATTTGGAAACAGGTTTCAAGACTTCCGGAAAAATAATACGTTGGTATATTTGCAACTCCATTTTCAGTCAACATAAATATGTTACTTGCCAATTTTCAAGTGAAGGCATAGAGCTGCAGTCTGACATTCAACTTAAAGGAAAATTTGAGGATGCCAGGATAGCTCAACAGGTTGAGCACTTGCCTTGCAACTGCGAGGTCGAGGGATTGAGTCCCTGCTCTGACTCGTGCAAACCCATATGCTAAAATGCACTACACAACTGGTAACCAAACAGTGATGAAGGTTCTTGCCTCCAACACGGGAGACCCCAAGTTTGGCTCCTACTCCGTGTGGCCTCACATCCACCTATGTGGAATGAAACTATGTCACAACTAAAGATGTACAACTATGGAGACTGCTCTGGGCCCTTACCACTTCGCTCTCTCTCTCCCCTCTCAAAAACAATAAAATAAATCTTAAAAAAAAAAAAAGAAAAATTTGATCATGTCTCTTTACTGGCCTTTTATAAGACCTATTTTCCCAGAGACAAATACACCTCACTTCACAATCACGCCTCATTCATGTTATTGCTTTTTGGCAGCACCTACATTCGTGAGCAACTGTTTTCAAGGATGAAGCACACAAAGAATAAAATTAGAATCAAAATATCTGATGAGCATCTTTTTTTTAATTTATTTTATTGTTTTTGACAGAGACAGAGAGAGACAGAGACAAAGAGAGACAGAGAGAAGTAGGAGGGCCCAGAGCGAAGTTGTACATCATCAGTTTTCGACATGATTTTGTTCCACACAGGTGGGCAGGGGCCTCGCAGGGCCGGAACTGGGCCAGGGGCCTCCCCAGCATGGCAGGCACATCCCCTCAAGCTGGGAGCAGAACCAGGGTCCTCCCATATGGAAAGCACACCCCAGTTCAGCATATGGGTCCGCATGGGCCAGGGCCAGGACTCGATTCTCAGACCCCGGGGCTGCAAAGTGAGCGCTTAACCCTCTGAGCCATCCTGGCTTTTCCCTGATGAGCCTCTTGAGAACTCACTGAGAATTGCAACTACTTCTGTTGAACCAGATATTGATGCATTCGTTTCTCAAAAACAATATTGGGAAGGCCGGGATGGCTCAGCGGGTTAAGCGCTCGCTTTGAAGCCCTGAGGACCGAGGATCGAATCCTGGCTCCGGCCCAGGCGGACCCACATGCTGAACTGGGATGTGCTTCCCAAATGCAGTGAGGCCCCCAGTTCAGTTAAAAAAAAACACACAAAAAAAACAATGTCAAATATCCCATTAGTTTTATTTTGCCCTCTTTTCTTTTACTTTTATAATAAAAAATATAAAAAACTTAATAACGTTTTATTACTTAGATATGTATAATTCATTTTCTATATCAGTGATAACAAACTTGGAAACTACTTGATGATTTTAAAACACTCTCTGAATGGGGTGGTGCATAAATAGGAATTTTATGAGAGGATATTTTTGCTTATCTGTGGTGGTGGATATCACAAAAAAATTACGCACAGACCTTTTTCTTTAGCCCACTAGCTATTGTCAATGTTAGTGTATTTTATGTGTGGCCCAAGACAATTCTTCCAAGGTGGCCCAGGGAAGCCAAAAGATTAGACAACCCTGTCTTAGATGGTGGCATGAGATCAGTACCCCACCCCCTCACCCCCGGGGTTGTATTGCTTCTGCTTTTGCCTTCTTGGCAGGTAGCGATGATCCAGGGGCTTCTGCTTGGACTTTCATATCATATGGGGAGCAGAGCCAATGTGGGAATTCTGCCAGTTGCTGAGTATGTCCCTTCCAATTACTTATTCAGAAACTGGGGACATGACCACATGGGCTTGGAGACAACGAGCCAAAACTCACTTTATCATCTGACCACCATGAAACTCTGCTCTGTCCAGGGGACCACAGAGTGTTTGGGGATTAGGCTCAAGTCAGCCAGATCTGGGTATCTCCTTCCCCCAGGAAAATGGTGCAGGCCCTTTGAGGAAGATCTGTCTATCCTTGTGGCAGGGTTAGTCTCTCCTTAAGAGGCAATGGTCTCCCTTCAATCCAGAGATACTGCATCTGGGAACGACCTAGGTCTGGAATCTGGGAGACACAATGTGTGTCTTTATTATGACATCTCAAGTCAGGCTTCTGAACACACCAGATCTGGAGAATTTGTCACACAGGTCAAACAACTTTTTAGTGAGTTGCCCATTAGTTTCACCCTGATCAATCGGCCACCACTTGAAGACCTGTCTCTACAAAGATGCATCCCTTTCAGAACTGTGAACCACCTCCCAGGGCCACATGTGTCCCCAGCCAGCCCGAGGTCATTGGAGGGCCAGGAGGGGGGCGCTGCCTTGGTAGGAAGTTTCCCCAGCTGTGATCCTCTGCATCCAGCTTCGTGGTTTCTGCGTTCCCACCATGTGCAACCTACATGGGGCCAGGTTCTGAGCCCACAGCCACCCAGTACAGCCCACTAACAACCTCTCACACCAGTGGCATCCCCAGGTCAGGACTTAGCGCAGTGCAGCTTCTGGTGCTCATTGAGGGTGGAGCGCCGGCTGAAGGCACCGCCACACTGGGCGTACACATAGGGCTGCTCATCGATGCGCATGCACTTGTGGCGCACCAGGATGAGGTTGTACATAAAGGTCTTGCCACAGTTGCAGCAGAGGTAGGGCTTCTTGCCTGAGTGCAGGCGCTCATACTGACGCAGCTCAGAGCAGCCCTGGAAGGTCTTGCCACACTCAGGGCAGCTTTAGGGCCGCCCGCCAGTGTGCGAGCACTGGCACTGCAGCTGACCTGAATGGCCTTTGAAGGCCTTCTCGTGGGTATGGCTTAGCGCTGCTCTGCCCGCACTTGTGCCGGCTCAGGTTGGAGCTCTGGCTGCAGGCCTTGCCGCATTGGGGACACGCATAAGGTTTCTTGCCAGTGTGCAAAGCGCCGGCACTCCACAAGGTGCGAGAACCGGCCTAGGCACACTAGGTGCACCTGTACAGCTTCTCCCCAGCAACGGGCAGCCCCTCACCATAGTCCCCACCAGGCGGGCGCCCCAACAGGAAGGACCTCCGGGCCAGGCCTTGGGGGTGGTTCTCGCCCGAGGTGTTTTGTGGTGTCCGTAAAGGCCAGAGCAGCGCACAAAGGCCTTGCCACACTCCGCCCACTCGCTGGTCCGCTCACCAGTGTGGATGAGCTCGTGCAGCAGCAGGCTTGAAGTGCATGTGAGGCCCCTGCCACATGCTTCACACACTTACAACCGCTGGGCGTGGGGGACGGACACTGGAGCAAGGACCCGAAGCCAGGCCACATGGAAGACACACCCAGAGGCCCTCACCCATCTGCTGCTGCTGCTGGAGGCTCAGGGGCCCCACCGCTGCCTGTCCTGGGTCCTGTAGGGCCAGCGGGGCTCTCCAGGCAAAGGCTTTACTGCACCGGTCCGTGCGAGGCAGCTCCACTAGGGGCCTCTGCTGGAGGGAGGTCCTCAGGAACCTCTGGGCGCCTGTGCCCTGTCTGCTGGATGGATAATCAGTGTAGACTTCACACAGCTGAGCCCAGGGGCAGCTCCAGAACAATGCTTGGCCCTCACAGTGGTCACACATGGGAGGCTTCTTCCCAGGCAGTGCTCTGTGACACCCAGCCAGGCAGGACTTATGGCTGGAGGCCCTGGCACCCACTGGACACCAGTGACTCCCCTCAGGATGTAGTCCTTGGGGGTGACCAGGTCAGGGTCCTGAAGGAGGTGAAGCCTTGTGGCTCCTGTAGGATGGGTCCATCTCCTGCACTCTGACAAGGTCTGGGCTGGGGCTCATACCAAGGCCCCAGTTCCCAGAGCCCCTGCCTTGGGAGGTCATACCACTGCCTGCTGTCCTTCCACGCAGGTCTCTCTCCTGAGAGGTGTGTCTCTTGACTAGGTCCTCTGCCATGGGCCGAGGATCCCTGGGGATCTGCCTTGGGAATGCCTCCCTGCCCAGGGTTCTGGGCCTGAGCCTCCATCGTGGGGCCAGACCCCAACATGGTGTCCTGATGTAGGATCTGGAAGAGCAGAGAAAGGGAGGTTGGTGGTTCCCAGGAAGGGAAAAGTGGAGAACTGTGCCAAAGGAAGAGGACCCCAAGACTGATGCCTGCTGGGCAGCCCCCAGCTCTCCACAGCCAATGGAAAGGGAAAATGAATGACACCAGGAGATGAGCACACTGGAGCCGCCCACCCCTACTCTCAGGTCAACCATGCCTTAGACTGCCATTGAGGCACCAGCTGTCTTGACTCTCTCTGGTCCCTGGCCTCATCCCCCCTCCTCACCTGTTTGGCCTGGAATCGAGAGGGACACACATGTGGCCCAGAACCATCCCATCTAGGTGGGGCTCACTCGGCAGGCATGGCTTCTCCACACAGACTGGGGAAGGTGACTGTCATGTGCAACCAACACACCTGCAAGGTCGGGCAGAAGAAAAAGCCTACCTGATGGGTAGGAAAATAGAAAGGAGGAAGAAAACAAAGACTTGTGTGTGGGTCACGTCACTGATCAGTGACAATTACTGATTATCAGAGAGCTGACCTATTAAAAAGAACATGGGTAAGAATGATAATTTTCCCTTGGTTCTTGTTAGTTCCTGAGCAAAGATGGGGGTTTGCCAGTACAGACTCTGGGACATGAATATGCGACCACAGAAAATCACCACCTCACTGAGTACAAGGGCTCAGGGTCTACTCCTTTTTCTGGGTTACCTTTTCTGTGGCAGACAGATAGCCCTTTATCAAAAAACTCCAGAAATCTGAGTATATTTAGTGAAATGGCTTGCTTCAACTCTCCCTTGACTCATTGGCCCTTTTCTGCCAACTTTGCAAATTTCTAACAAGCAGGAAATAACATAATCAGGAAGCATTTACCCAAGACCCTATCTATACCTTTTCAGCAAGGACACTTCAGAGCAACTAGATGTGGTGCTTTCCAGGATGCGGCTGTCATCAGTCTCTGGTGAATTATTTTGTCCTTGGACATCGCAACCACAATGGCAGAAATGCATCAATGGTCAGTGCTCTGGGGTGAGTGCAAATGTTTTTGAGTGGAAATGAGACATACTGGGTAGGTTGAAGGTGAAAATGTAGAGTTGGACACATCCCATGAATTGTGACAGGCCATAGAAGCACTCGGCTGTCACCATCATGATCTTAGGAGGCCGCACATCAGAGTGTGGAAGGTGGGGCTGTAACCTGAGCTTTCTCAAACAAACCTCACTATAGTCACACATGTGACAACTGCAGCACCTGCCTTTCCCCTTTGGGCCTGTGGGAGACTGGCCTTCAACTCAGGGCAGGTGAGGCCACCCCTCCCCATCGGTACCTCAAAGTCACTCAGGGTCTGGGTTGACTAAGACTTCATGGAGTCACGTCCAGGCCCAAGATGGCATGGATCCTTGCTGGCTCTCTCTTCCCTGTGGGTGACACTAATCAGGACTTATTCCTTGGAAAGCCAAAGCCTTCCCCCACTGTGGCAATAGCCACTTTGTGCCTTGGTTTCTCCACCTGACAAATTAGCCAGCTAGAGCTCAAGACCCAAGGATTGGGGTGCTCAAAGTCCCTAGAGGGTGGAACTTCTCCCAGCAAGTGTGAGGATGAGTGGCACTGGATATTGGTATGTCACACCTCAGTGCCAGACTGTCTGTGGAACCCTTAGAGAGTGACCCATCATTGTGTGGGCCTGTTGAGGGGATAAGAGAAGAAAACATTGTGGATTTGAATCTGAGGACATTCTTTCCAGATGGGAAGTGGGCTGGCTGCTGTCCTCTCTTGTCTATGTGTCTGCCAGTCCATCCTGAGGTGCTGATTGTGCAGCTTGCAAGAACAGGGGCGGGGATGACAAAGCGAACTGGGGAGCAAGCAGCGGAGGGTGCCAACTGCCCAACAGTGCTGATCAGCCCAAGAGTAAGTAGATATGAATTTAACCTACAGTGGAACCAAGCCTAGGGCTGGGGGGCCATGACTCCTGAGGGGTCCTCATGGGCCCCACCTAGAGTAGATCAAGGGCAATGCTCTCTAAAATATGGAACATGAAGCAGCAATTCCACTCCTAGTTGTCTACCCAACGGAAATGAAAATAGGCATTCAAGCAAAAAAACTTGTATACAAATGTCCATAGCAGCATTTTTCATAATGGCCAAAAGGTAGAAACAACCCAAATGTCCATCAACTGATGAACAGATAAAAAGAATGTGGTCCGTCCATATTCTGGAGTATTATTCAGCAATAAAAAGAAATGAAGTACTGATGTATGGTTGGATCTCGAAACATGTTATATTCAGTGAAAGACGCCAGACACAAAAAGACCACATATTGTATAATTTTATTTATATAAGTAACCTAGAACAGGCAAATCCAGAGACAAAGATTAGATTAGTGGTTGCCAGGGGCTGATGGGAGGAAGAATGGGGAATAACTGTTTAATGAATATGAAGCTTTATTTTGGGGTGCTGGAAATGTTCTGAAATTAGACAATGGTGATGGTTGCACACCTAGTAAATATATTAAAAAGTAAGAACTATACTAAGAACCAACCTAAATTGTACACTTTAATATGATTCATTTATGTTATGTGAATCTCATCTTTTTTTAAAAAATGAAATGCGAGATCCAAGATGGCGGCATGAGAGGAGAGCTCCGATAACTGCCTGGGAAGGGCCTTGTGAACAGAGGGGAGTCCACAGGGGAAACGCTGAGAAGAAACCTCAACTAAGAGAACCACACAACGCAGAACAACACACAAAGGTTAGAGAAAAAAGGGGAGAGTGGGAGAGGGAAAGGGAAGCAGTGGTTCGGGGACAGAGACTCGGAGTGCGGCCCAGGGCTGGCAAAAACAAAGGGGGATTGGGGGACTACGGTCAAAGTGGAGCTGGATCAAGGGCAGGCTGGAAGCCGAGACCTAGGGAGCGTGGAATCCCCACAAGACTGTGGACAATTGAACATCTGAACTCAAGGGACAGCACACAGTGCCCTAATCAGATCACAGAGCCTAAAGTGGAACAGGGACTGTGGAGCAGGGTGGCTGCACTTCCCAGCGGGCGGGGTGAGAGCAGGGCACCAGCCCACAACAGCTCAGCACCCCTGATTTACGGAGGAGATTGACTGTGAAGGAGCGCCTTCTGCAGATAGGGCTCTTGGAGTGAGGGCTGGGGCTTGAATGGGCATAGCTGCATTGGACGTGCTTAGAGTGAATCCGACGGTCTCAACACAGCCAGGAGCATAGAGCGGCTGCCGCCCGAGCTTCGGCCTGTGCGCACAGGGCTTTCGGCGCCCCGCCCACTGGGCCGCTGCGGCATAGCTGCACGCACCCGGGCTTTTGGCGCCCTGCCCACCGGGCTGTCGCGATGCCACTGCCAGCACGCAACTGGGCTTTCGGCGCCCTGCCCACTCGGCCGCCGCAACACCGCTGCCTGCTTGCCAGCGCGCAATTGGGCTTTTGGTGCCCCGCTCACCAGGCCGCTGCGGCACCGCTGCCAGTGCGCAAGTGCGCGACTGGGCTTTCGGCGCCCCGCCCACTGGGCCGCTGCACATCGCTGCGTGCCCGCACCCGGGCTTTCGGCACCCCGCCCACCGGGCCGCCCCGGCACAGCTGCCTGCTCACTAGCGCGCTACAGGGTTTTTGGCGCCCTGCCCACCAGGCAGCGCCGCTGCCTGCGCGCAAGACCGGCTCTCGGCGCCCTGCCCACCAGGCCGCTGCAGCACTGCTGCCTGCTCGCGAGCATGCAACTGGGCTTTTGGCATCCCAACCACCGGGCCTCTGGGGTGTTGCAGCCCGTGCACACAGCTGGGCTGCTGACCCGGTAGCCTCGGTGCCATTTCCGGCACACAGGACTGCGCGGCCGACCTGCGCGGCCGACCTGCGCGGCCGACCGGGGCCTCTGCCAAGCCCCAGCCCATCCAAGTGCTGCCCTGCGGGCGTGGCTTACAGATACTATTGAAGGAGGGGCAGCCAGGCAGAGGAGAAAAAGACCAGAGCTCCGGCGCCCCGCCCGCACTGAACCACCAGCCCCCCTGTTGAAAGAGGAATCTGCTATTGTGTCTCAGGCCCACCCTAGCTCCTACTCACATGGCCCCACCCCTGGCCACACCTTTACTACCCTGCTATCTAACAGCTAAGACAGCAACCTGACGTGCCCCAGGACACAGAAGCTGTCTGCTTCCCCCAACCCTCTCCCAAAATCTCCTTCTCCCACAACTGAGTCCAAAAGAAAAAATAAAGAGGAGCCCATCTGATAGGCAAACCCCCAGAGGGAAAACAGACTCATGCGTAAGGCAAAAAGAACCACATCAAACACAATGCACACCTCAGAATCCAAAGCCCCTCCAGAAGATCAGGGGCAGTCTTTAGTAAAGGACCTTGCACACTTGGAATCAAATCTAAGTGAAACAGAATTCAGGGCTGCATTAATCAAGACACTCAG
>PVKE010023489.1:0-24607 GCA_004027555.1 Craseonycteris thonglongyai
CTCTCTCTCTCTCTCTCTCCCTCCCTCTCTCTCTCTTTCTCTCTCTCTCTCTTTCACCAAGCCAAGTCCTCTGGATATTTTCCAATAATTATTTATTTGTTATCTGGAGCTATAGCCAAAACCTCCCCTTCACAGAGAGACAAAAGCATTTCTCTCTCCCACTTTCTCCCTCAATAAACTGATAGTTCATAAGAGAATGACAGCACTTAGCTAGTGCATTGAAAGGCACACCCATTAGGACTCATTTATTCCCAACAGCATGGGGTGAATGAGGATTTACTCTACTTCATTCTCACTTTGTTACACCAAATAAGCATATTCAACATAGAACCATAATCACAGTGTGTAGTCAGGGGCTTATAAAGTTTTACCAGTTGCATTTTTACATATCTCTTACATTCTTTTCTTTAGTACTTATTTTTTAATAAATAAAAATGGGGAGTGCCTTGTCTTATCTAAGTCATCCCAACTGGATTGAACTCTTGAAGGAAACAGACTGCACCTTCCTCACTTTTAGGTCTTTAAAGAGTTCTAGCATAATTCTTTACCCAGAATAAGCACCCAATAGTACATATTTATAGAAGGAATGAGTAGGGGGTGGGGAGAAAGAATGAAAATTATTATCATTTGACAAATCAGTAAAATAAATACTTAAAAGCAGAGGAATGTCACTGACACTTTTCCTTCCTTTTGGATAATTTCCATGCAATTTTACAAATCTGTGCATTGCGTTCTCAAGCTATAAATGTCATGGCACTCATCACATTGTGAAATACATGAGAATGTCTGTAATAGATATTTTTACATCTTCATTTCAACATACAAATTCGAGAGTGAGCATAGTCTAAGAAAACTTAAACTTTCGAGTTCATTCCAGTGAAGTTGGCCACATTTATGCACAAATACAGCTGGTAGGACTCAGAGGTCTTGGCTGCAGGATGAGGATGAGTCCTGTGGATATAGCTGGAGCTGTGGCTGGGAGGTGAGAGTGCACTGAAAACATGCATAGTCCTCATTAATGTCCGTAGAGATTACGATGACTATTGCAGACCATACTGAAACGTTAACCCCGCCTTACTATATAGGTCTATTCCATAAGGATCATTCTCCAAGGAGGCACAGAAACTATTTAAATGCTCTGAGGCATTTTCCCTTGTCCCCACTGCCCATCACAGCATGTTTGTCTGCACATGAAATTCTACATGGAGGGCCCATTTCTTTGAGTCTCAAATTGTATGTATTCATCAATTTATTCAATGGATATTTATTGAGCATCTACTGTGTTCCAAAGACTATGCTAAGTTTATAAAAGCAAATGAGATATACCTCTAAGAGACTTCCATGACTATACCCTATGTCCTTTAGGTGAATGTGTGTATAGTCTCCTGAACACACATATTTTAAATTTTTGTTCATTTGTGAACTCCCAGGTCTTTCCTATCCAGACACTGGTCTTTTCCTCACTCTTCCTATGGGAACTTTGATACTTGGTACTAGTAATGCTGTGTGTTCCTGTCACTTCCCTGTACTCTAATGCTATTTCCTGTTGCTACCCTATCCATCTAATCCTTTTATGAAACTCTGTCTCAAAGTAGGGCTTATGTTCTCCATTTCTATTCAAATCCTGACACTTTCTGAATCTAAAACGTAAATTCTTCAATCAGTGGTTCTCAACTGGGGATGATTTTGCTCACCAGTGGGCATGTGGCAATGTCTTCAGACACAACTGATTATCACAACTGCCAAGGAGGGGAGAGATGGAGATGCCACTGGCAAATAGAGGGGAGAGCTCAAGGATGCTGCTACATGCACGTCAGGATGCAAGACAGCACCCACAACAAGAAATTAACCGACCTACTATCAAGAGGTTGAGAAATTGACTTAGAAGAGGCTGGGGGAGGGGTCACAAAGAGGACTGCAGTCACAGGAGTCCTATCAGAGCAGACCTGGGTGGGTAAAGAAATTGCAAGCTTCTTGCCTTTGTAGTGGAGATTTCCATGTAACAGTCCAGGCGATCTGTCATCTGTCAGAAGCTTACTTTCACAAATTAAAAGTCATAGCATTGTCCAACATAACCTCACAAATACCATTTTTATGCAGATCACAACCTTAGTGTTTCACACTTTATTAAGAATTAGTTGACAACTAGCTGGGAACAAGATAGGGTGCCAGCCATGTGAAAAGAAGCCTTTAACTGCAGAGACGGCAAGTAGCAGCACACACCTCTCTGCTTTACAGCAAACTCGTCCAACCCTCGACCCAAAGGCCGCCTACAGCCCAGGATGGCTTGACAGTGGCCCAAAACAAATGCAGAAACTTTATTAAAACATTGAGATATTTTTGTAAAAAAAAAAATTTTTTTTTAGCTCATCAGCTATTGTTACTGTTAGTGTATTTTATGGGTGACCCAAGACAATTCTTCTTCCAAGGTGGCCCAGGGAAGCCAAAAGGTTGGACACCCCTGTTTTGCAATTTTCGCTTGACAATGGTTAATTTTATCTGAACCCTGTGTTCCCAGAAATCAGCTACAGTTAAGAAATCCCTCTCCAATCCTATTCTGTTCCAAGAAAGGGCAAAAGACCCCGCAGCCCTCACCTACATTCCTCATGACTGGATGACACTCACCTGCTGTCCACCTGGCCTCAGGTCTCCTATTTACTGGACTCTAAAACTCCAGGTTTTCTCCCTTGTCTTCAAGATGGTCCTCACTTAATGAACATTTCCCCCACTACGATAGCCTAAATATTACAAAATCATCTTCATGGTCTATCATATCCTTCTCTCTGTCCCCTGTTCCTTCACTGTAATTTAGCCAGATGGACCTCAGAGCTGCTGTGAGGAAGACGAGTCTTTCCAAATCTCCAGGCTATGCAGACCGTGCTGAGACAAAAGAGTCAGATTTTGTATTCCCATCCACCTTCCATAATGATGTTGTGAAACGTTGCTCTGACATATACCAATCCCCGGGGTGTTTGTAATGAGAGTCCTGCCCAAGTTCAGATGTTGGGACTCTCTTTTCCACACCACAGCTGCCCTGCTAGGTTAAGAATTCCCCACCCTCTCAGTTTGTGTTTGTATCGGAGGCTAACATGCAGAGTAGTTAGGAGAGCAACCCCAAGGGATATTCCATGGAGGAGGTGAAGTGCCACCAAGGAACACTCTCCCCCTGGGCAAGTACGAGATAGCTGCCTGAGGCTCCCTGACATTTTCTACCTTCCAAGCTTTACAAACACTTCCCCAAATAGCCTCCCAGGTGAGTCCCCTGTGAGCCTCACCTTTAAACTCTCTTCTTTAGCGTTTTTTTTTCCCTAATCTTTATTACAGCAAATAATAAACAGTAAATCCTACCTGCCCCAGGGCTTTGTTTTTTGATTCTCAAGAACATGGTTTGGAAGTCAAAAGAACTAAAAACTAACTCTTTTCTTTATATTCCTGCACTGAAATCCCAATTCCCCCTAGTCCACTGTAGACAGACTAGGCAAGGAGTCAGAAGCACCAAGATTAATATTCAGTGAAACCTTGGTATGAATTCTTCTAGAGTTCAATGCCCATTAATCATTCACTCAGTATTGGCAACTGGGAGGATAGAAGGTGCAGATAAGAAGGAAAAGGAACAGAGGGTGCAAAGTTTTGATCCAGGTGACTGTGAGACCTCAGGGCCTGGTTGGCGTGGGGAAGGTAGAGTGCCAATCACACCTCTGACCCCACTTGCTCTTACAATGATTTCCTACGCAGGAAATCATCCAGGAAGTTTAGGAAGCTGTATGAGGTCATCAGTATTTATGAATCGTAGTTAAACAATCTTGCCTTTTGCATGAGAACAACTTTTAAAATAAACGTTTATGTTCACAATTTGGGTTTGAAAAGAAGTTATTGGATGGTGGGTAAAGCACTGGATTTAAATGCCATGTCCCTGGATCAACTGGTACTCTGATTCCGCCTTGTACCAACTGGGAGAACTTAACCAAGGCAGCCTCTTTGGTCCTGCATTTCTTCATCCATGGGGAAAATGGGGTTATTGAAAAATGAAGACTCATTAAAGTTGTTGTGTCTTGTTTTTTTACTACAGCATAATACGTACGTGTAAGGTATTTAATATGTACTTGCCATAGAAAATTTGGTCAAACTAGTCTAGAAACAGAAAAACTGAGAATTTTATCCCCAAATTTTCCAGTGAATGACAGAATTCCAAGTCTTTTAGTCTTGGAATAAATAATGTAAAATGAAGATGTGCAGACCTTCACACACAGAGTGTATAATACACCTGAAAGAGAAACAGATGCTTTGAAACAAAAGTCTACTTCTGACAAAAGGATTTACTTCACACTTCTCCCAGTGGAGTCCCCAGCTTCTCAACTAGGGGGCATCCTCTAGTACAAGGAAACACAGTCAAGGACACCCAAAACAGTTCAGTGAGGTAGCCCAGAACATCACTTATGTTCCAATTTTGAATGGGGGTACAGGGTATTATTATGTTATAATGCAGGTAATGGGGTACATAATGGTACAGAATGCAAAATATACATGCTATTTAAGATAAAGCCTAGGGGAGGGGTTGGGGGAGGCAGGAAGGGGCATCAAATATATGGTGATGGAAAGAGAACTGACTCTGAGTGGTGAATACATAATGCAACACACAGACGATGTACTGTAGAATTGTACAGCAGAAACCTATGTAATTTTTACTAACCAATGTTACCCCAATACATTTAACAATAAAAAGAAAGGAAAAAAAAGATAAAGCCCAGGACTCCAATTTATTTCAAAATCAAAGCAAGCCATTTGGGGTGACATATGGTAGGTCCGGGATCAACGCACGTGTGTTTACCTCTTATTTGCTGTTAGGTGTAGTCAGTGAGAAAGTTTGAATAGCCGCGTTACTTTGTTCTTTATTCTCTTTTCACTAGTGAAGAAAATCCATTTTACTTCTATTTAGGATTGATATTCATTGTTATCAGCCTACTTTTGTTCTCATTGTTAGTTGCCTATGTTACACCAATAATTAAGTAGTTTGAATAACCTGTCTGTTATGATTATCTCCACATCTATCTTTTTGTCATCTCCTTTTTGTCAAATCTTATAAATGTCTTTTAGAACAGGGGCTCTGCCTAACTTTTGCAGGACTCCTGAGGACTGCTCTCACCTCTATCTCGCATGTCAATAAAAAAAAAACAACTGAACCAAACAGAAAACTGCAGAAGGCTAATTAGTACCATTGGCTTTAATAAGTCACATTACAGAAACTTACTATTTTAAAGTAGTATTTTTGAACTTACTATCTATACAATTTGCATGAGAATTTAGTGAGAAGGTCAAAGCACAGCCACAGAGTTTGAACTAGTAACTACGTCTTTAGAACGCTTTTCATTTAAACTGAGCTTGTTCAAACCCTGTCCTACAGGCCGCTTGCGGCCCGGGACAGATTTGAATGTGGTCCAACACAAATTCGTAAACTTTCTTAGAACAGTATGAGTTTTCTTTTGAGATTTTTTTTTTTTTAGCTTATCAGCTATCATTGGTATTAGTGTATCTTAAGTAGAGCCCAAGACCATCCTTCTTTCCTTGTGGCCAAGAGAAGCCAAAAGATTGGACATCCCTTGTCTAGCTCCATCATCCAAAAATATTTTTGAGCACCTACTATGTTCTCAGCCCTCTGCCAGGCTTTGGGAAACACAAAAGATACATGATTTATAGATAGATAGATAGATAGATAGATAGATAGATAGATAGATAGATAGATAGATAGATAGATAGATAGATAGATAGATAGATAGATGATAGATAGATCTCCTCATGGAGGAAGAACAGACATATCAGTGTAAAATAATTAAATAATCACCAGTGCACTAATTGTTAACAGAAGTTCAGGGAATCATGGTAACATATATAAGGAGGCTCTTATTTAGATTAGTGACTATTAGCTTCTCACCTGCTCCCAACAAAATCATTTAGATGTCTCTCTCCTATTGCCTTGGGTCCCTTTTATCTTAAGAGAAGAAATACACAGAAACATTCTAGAGCTGAAGGAGTGGAGGAGCCAAATTATGGGAACAAATATATCACCAAAGTTCTATTTAACAATACAGACTGTCTTACTGGAGGAGAATAAAGTCCTATATAGCCTTTTTAATATAAGAATGTGCATCTTTTTTATTATTTTATCTGTCATACAATTTTGATGGGCCAATTTTCAGGGCTTAAATACTGGACTGTTACTAATAACCGAAGTAATAGCACAGTTGTGTTTAGATTTAGTTTATGGCTATTTAACACAACTTCGAGTATGGATTTCTCTGAATGCACTTGCTATTTCATTGGAGCTAACCTGAAGGACATCAAATCCTGCTGGAGTGATCTCAAACAACGTTAATGGCCCCGTATACTTATCTCCAACCTACAGCCCCCTAGTAATACAGACCATGATGACTAACAATTACTAACACCAGTTTGACAGGTATTTTCCCCCTGCAGTCTTGTTTTAGTAAAGCTTATGTAGGAGGGGTGAATTAAATTTATATATTTTTTAATGCCCAGACTTTTAAAAAGAAAGCTCTTACCTTCATTTCTGTACTTTAACGGAGGGTAAACTGCAAAATGCTAGTCTGCAGTTGAACGAGCAAACTTCTCCTGGAGTCCACTAGGGGCCGCTGTTCTGCAAGCAGTGACATCAGGGGAGGCCTCGCCTACCATCTCCAAGCAAGACGAAATTCCTGGTGGCAGCAACAAAAATACTACTTTAAAATATTTTCCAACCTTGAAAACACTACACTAAGCGAAAGAAAACAGACACGGAGGCCATATATTGTGTGATTCCACTTATATGAAAGATCCAGAGTAGGCAAAAAACAAGCAGATTTGGGGTTGCAAGGATTGAGGGAAGGGGATAGGGTTGAGGGTAAGCGGGTGGGTGCGGGTGGATGCGGGCAGAGGGGAATGGCAAGTGACTGCTTAATAGGTTCAGGGTGATGATGAAGTTCTGAAACTAGATAACGGTGCTGGTTGCACAGCACTGTGATTGTATTTAATGCCAGTGAATTGCACATTTTAAAAGTAACAGTAAATTTTGTGTTGTGTACATTTCAGCACAATCAAAAATAAAAAGTTGTTTTCTAGTGTTCCTTGCTCTCAGGCATTTACACCTGTGTTGCTTCTTATAGGTCTCCTATTTAGAGATCATAAGTGGATCTTGTAGGAAAGTACACCAGGCTGTGTTGTGGAATCTTGCTTCCATTCTGGAGAGAGCTGCTGACCCGAGTCCTGTGTACTGAGCCCTCTTATTTCGTGGAGAACAAGAGGAGGCCAGGCTTCGACAGCAAATAGATCTGATTTTGAATCTTATGTCCCTCAGTTATTACTCGTAAGACTTGGGCAAATCTTCAACCTCTTTATTAAAGTATTCCTATCTGTAAAATGTGAATAATACCTTGCTTTATGTGAGGTTTAACTAAAGTAGGCGGTAGAAACTCACCTGTCCGTCACCTACATACACTCAGTGAAGATTTTCATTTTACCAGTCTACACTCATCCCCACATGAATCTAGCTTCATGCTAATGTCCATATTAAATACTGCTTTCTGCACAGTTGTTTCTGTTACCTCACCTCTTTTTATACCTTTGATTTCTTTAAACATTCATAACATGATGTTGCTGTCACGTGTTTATCACACTCTGCTGCATACAAAAACCACAGTATGTCTTTAACATCTTCCCCATTCTTTCCTTGCACACAATGTAAGTGCCTTAAGGTAAGAACACTATCTTACTCCTCATCTATGTGGCACCTGTAGTTAGGGCTGCTTTGGTGCACAACAGTAGGGTAGCATTCACAACATAGTATATATGAGAACTGCCTGTGGATTTGTGCAGTGTGCAGACCTGCCTGCAGTGATGTTTTGTGGATAGTGGACACCTAACAAATATGTGTTAAATTAACATCCATGATCTTCATATTACTGATCTGTAACTTGGGGGATTCTAGCCATAGAACCCTTTTTCTAATATACATTACATAATACACATCAACATGGAGAAATTTTAGAGGGAGAGAGGAAAGAGGATGAATCCTGACCTTCCCAGTCTCCCACAAACCCAACTCCCCTCAAGTCTTTGATGAACCTCCAAGGAGCCCTTGAACTAGATCATGTCTGCACTTATAGGTAGAGCTGACATGCCCTCTTATTCCCTCCGTGCCTGTAGGGTGGCTTCACCAGTGAATTTATGTGGTTCTCAGGGGCTCAAACACCTGAGATAAATGGGCCCTGAGACTTGGGTGCAGACATCATCTTCCTCTTCATCAGTATTATACTCATGAACAGGCATGGGGGGTATACGATGAGAGACAGAAGCTCAAGAAATGATAATCCTATATAAAACATCAATAATAATGTAACTTGAAACTTGCCAAGAAATCAAATTGAAGGCAAGTGTAGAGGACACAGAGGGAGTACTCATTCTTCTGTCATCTCTACTAGTGGTGGGATTAGGAGCACGGATGTTCCTGCTGAGTCTAGTGTGGGCTATACCATGAGGATTAGGTTTGGCTGCACATCATGGCAAATCCAACATCTCGTAGCTTATCCAATTAAAGGTTTGGTTTTGTAGTTTATGCATAACCACAAGTCAGGAAGTAAACAGTGCAGATCTGAGATGGTGGCTCCATCATGCTGTTAGAAACATGAACTTTCTATTCAGCCACGTTCGACACATGCCTTTGTCCTTATTCCTGTAATTTAATGCCACTCTTTTAGCATCATGTCAGTGTTTGGTGTAAGAAGAATAGAGGCAGTTGCATTGTTTTTTTATCCCTTCTACAAAGATGGCAAAGGCATTAGACCTAAACTGACCTAAAATACTTCTCTCTGGATGTGTTCACTGAATACTTCATAAGCCACAGCACATTTTAAAAAATATCTTCATTAATAGCGTCTCATCATTTACAAATCCATGCAGCTGTTATTGAGCAGCTACTTTGAGCAAGGCACTCTGATAACCACTTTCCATGGACTATCTCATGTCTTCCTCTTCTATTACTTCAACAATTATTTGTTGAATGCTTAGTATGCGAAAGTAGTCACACTTAGCCTAACTGCCAGGGAGCACAGTCTTGATTAACCCAAGACATTTAAATTTCTGAAAACTTTCACTCTGAGAAATAAGCCCTGAATGAATCACAGAATTTTCCCAAAAGATTTCTATTAAGAAATCTTTCTCTCTCTCTCTTTCTCTCCCTCTCCCTCTCTCTCTCTCTCTCTCTCTCTCTCTCTGTCTCTCTCTCTGTCTCTCTCTCACACACACACACACACACATACACACACACACTCACAGGCCAAGAACATTCTTTTGGAAAGGAGTTACTTTCAGATTTTATTTTAATCAAAGGTGGAAATTTCTATTTATCAAAACTGACCTAAAATGTAGCTATTCAGAATTGCCAACTATCGTGCACAGCAGGTCCTTAAATAACGTTTTGTTACATATAATATTGACAGAAAAAAAAATTTTTTTTTGTTTCCCAGTAGGGGTCACTCTCTGGGAAGAGCTCACATATTCTCCCATTTCTGTGTGGGTATTCTCTAGGGGCTTCAGTGTGTTTTCACACCCCAAAGATGTGCATGTGAGGTAAATGGGCGTGTCTAAACTGTCACAGTCTGAGGGAGTGTGGGTGTGGGTGTCACTGCGCCCTGTGATGGGAGGGCGTCCTGTCTGGGGTGGGTCCTGCTTTGCACCCTGAACTGCCAAGAGAGGTTCTGGCCACTGGCAAACAAGAACCTGAATAACAATCTTACTTATTTTTATTCATCGTTCTTAAATGAGTGCATGGCTCACATTCATCTAATATTGTGTTTAATATTATAAGTGTTTTGGGTCTTTATTTAGAACTTTGGTGATTTTTTTGTGACCAAAAATATGCTGTAGAAACTCAATTCTTGTTTATGTCAATTAGACTGTGATAACGTGAGGTTCATTAATCATTGTTTTGTTTAAAGTCACAGTTTCCAAGAATCTATCATTCACATTAAGTGACAACTTAACAGTAATAAATTCAGCTACCCATATCACTTTCTCTCTTTATTCTGAGAGCCAGTTATTCTGAAATCTTGGCTCTCTGCAGATATTTTACATTTGCAAAGAAAAAAAGAAATAGAAAAAAATCTTCACTCAGAACTCCAACATATGTGGGTATATGGTTTTTCTTTGATATATGTGCCATGAAGCTAACAAACACCCCAAGAAGACTGTATCTAATTGGGTACCTAAATCCTGGCTACATGTTACTATGTTTGTCATATAGAAAATAGTCTTATTATTTTATGTTTACACCTTGTATATGTCACTCTTATTGTTTATTAATACATCCTGAATAATAATATTAGTTGACTGGACTTCAAACTCACACTTGACTCATCAGGTAACCCAATTTTTAGTTCAGAAACTGTGCTCACAATCTTTATAACACACCTGACAATGTTGAGCATAAAATGTCCTTAGGCAATGTTCCCTAACAACGAGGATAAGTGGCAGAAGGATTTCAGACACAAGCCATTATCTTCAGGCATGGAAGAGAAAAAAGAGAAGACAGCAATGTTCCGGAGGCCATTTGCTCTGCTAGTTGACCTCGTCTGTTTATATTTCACTGACAGAGCCTTTTTAAAGCTCTACTCAATACACCCAAGTCATACATCCAAAGAGGGAAAATATCCTCTACTTCCTCTCACCCCTCAGCATTTCTTCCGACTGGCCACCTTTCACCAGTGTTTTCTTCATTAGCAGAGTTTCTCAACATCAGTACTATGACCAGAGAATTCTTTGTGGTTGGGGACTGTCCTGTTCACTGGAGGGTATCTAGTAATGTCCCTGACCTCTACCTGCTAGACCCCAGTAGGAGTCTTCCAGATGTGATAAACAGCATGCTTTAGCCTTAACCAGATGTCCTGGGGAGGGTGCAAAAGCTCCCTCAGTTGGGAATTCTGGTCTACCTACACATGACTAATAGAGAAGGTAGGAAAGCACAAATACACTGGCTTGTCTTAGTAGAGACAAATAGCAGACTGGCTCTCCCCCATCTACCTAGTAACAATAAGACAATAATGTCAGAACTACATTTTGAGCACCTACTGTATACAAGCCACTCTTATAACACTTTATTTAATATATCTCTCATTTTCATCACATTCCTGCCAGGATCTCATTGATAGCCCCATCTTCAAAAGTGAAAAGAAAAACATAAAAAGATGTGTACAGTAGTCTCCCCTTACCTGCTGGGGGGGGGGGTACTTCTATTCCAACACCTCCAGCAGATGCCTGCAACTACAGATTATACCAAACACTATATATATGATTTTTTTTCTATACAGTCACATGCCACATAATGCAGTCAGTGGTGGACCGCATACATGACGATGGCATACCATATAGCCTAGATGTGTAGCCATCTAGGACTATGCAAGTATACTCCACGATGTTTGTACAATGACAAAATTTCCTAATGACTCATTTCTCAGAGCATGTTCAAATCATTGAACAGTGCATGATTGTATGTACACACCAATGATAAAGTTTAATTTATAAATTAGGTGCTTTCACTGATGGAAGATTTGTTTTTACCATAGATCTTTGCAACCTCAGCATGTGATTTATTCCTTTCCTTATTAAGTCAAAAACTTTCATTTACATTAAAAAAATAATAATAATAATATACTTTACAGCTTCTCTTTGGCATATCTTAATTGCCAGCATCACTAGTCTTGTGCTCTGGGGCCATTCTGAAGTAAAGTAAGGGTTACCTGAATACAAGCCTTGTGATACCTTGGAGGCAGTCTGGTAACAGAAAGGGCTGCTCAGTGACTAGTAGACCGGGAGCATATTCAGTATGAAGACATTGGACAAGGAGATGATTCACAGCTCAAGAGGCACACAGCAGGATGGTGTGAGATTTTATCACCCTACTGTGCGTGGTGCATAATTTAAAACGTATAAATTGTTTATTTCTGGAATTTTCCATTTAATATTTTTGGACTGCAGGTAACTTAAACCTCAGGAAGCAAAACCACCGATGAGGGTAGGGTTACTGTATATAATTTAAATGCCTTGCTCTAAACTAGCTGAGAAGTGGCAGATCCATTTGAAATTTAGGTTAGCAATCTCTAAATCCCATCCACCTTTACACCATCTGGCTCTAATCAATTGGTTCATCCCTGCTGTTTATCATCTGATGCGCTCATCACTGTTTTGCAAAGCTTAGTATCTCGCCCAAGCCACAGTGCTAGCAAGGTCAGTGCTGGGATGTAAATGTTCTTTGTACGACCCAGCTCAGAAGAAGCTGTAACAATGAAATGGGCTCTGAGTTTTCCACGTCCCCAGGAACAGTCCACCGGGGCATGTAGTGAGAAAAGCAGCTAAGAGAAGAGGGTTCTGTAGAGGTAAGAGCTCTGACTCTGAGGTCAGACAAGTCTAACACTAATCCCATCTCTGCCACTTTCTAAGCTCATGAATTTGAGCAAGTTCTGCTCTTCATCTTAGCCTTCTCACCTGTACCAGGAGGATGACACTGGTTGAGTTGATTAAATGAGGCAGTACAAGTCAGGCACTTGGCATGCTGCCTGGCATATAGCATTAAAAAAATGTTAGCTCTCATGATTAAATGTACTTAATATTTCATTTCTTCTAAGTGATTCAAGTTTATCATCAAAGGTCCATAATGCTGCTCCAAAATCCTTTACTTTATTCACAGGCTGTTCTCGTTCACAGTTTCCATCATGGAAATTCAATATTTTCACCGCTTCCTTTAAATGTGTAACTCTACCCCACCTTGCCCCCCTTGCCCTCCCCCCACTATCCCTTTCATTTAACCCAGTCTGCCATTTGTTTTGCAGGGCCGATGAAGATCACATGAAGTATTTTCTCCTACACTTCTTCCAATCTAACCATATTTGCAACCCCTTCGCAATGGGTATCTCTATATTTATACTTCAT
This sequence comes from Craseonycteris thonglongyai, assembly GCA_004027555.1. NCBI lineage: Eukaryota > Metazoa > Chordata > Mammalia > Chiroptera > Craseonycteridae > Craseonycteris > Craseonycteris thonglongyai. The sequence continues at coordinate 12,973 of PVKE010023489.1, forward strand.
CTTTCTCAATTCTTTCCTCAAAGCAAGATGGCTATCCTCTTCAAAATCGAACCTGTCCTCTTATGCCCCCTTCCAGAACCTCTTCTATTCATGAGCCTTTTCTTCCTCTTCTCTATCTTTAAACTCATCCTCTCCACCAGGTTTGTCCCCTTCACCAGCAACCACAGAAGCTAAAAGACTAACCTTCAGGCTGAATTTGCATAGCAATCACAATTTATTACTTGTTTCACAGGCTTATTTGGAATGTTTTGTGAGGATATTCCAGCTCTGAGGAAGAGATAAATTACCTCCTGAGGCCATATTCCATATAAATGAACCTCAATCTTCTTGAAAGAGAAATGTGCATTTCCCCCTCCTAGTCACCACTCAATCTATTAGTCTGTTTTTTTATTTCTTTTAGTAAAGAACATTTGGAGTAAGTGCTCTGGTCACAGTTATTTCCCCCATGACACTATTGGACATGCCTTGCTTTTTCTAGAGAAATTTCTCTCTACTTCAACCCTTCTTTACTGCAACTGGGAGATGCCATCTTTTGACAGGAGCACACCTACCATACGTAGTAACAGTGACTAGTCCAGGGTGAGCAAGTTCAGCCAACGATCAAGGCCCTGACTACAGTGATTGCCCCAGTAGATGTGCACATGACCCAAATAAGGCCAATCAAAACCCCTCCCTGAAATTTTCAAACTGAAGCTACAAGGGGTAAGGGTTGTTTTGTGCTTTTTCTCTCTTTTACGGTAAAATTGTAAAGGTGAGAAGCTAAAGTTACCAGTAGCGTGGTCTTCATGGAGAACCTTGCTAAGACAATAAAACTGCCAGACAGAAAGAAGCTGAGCTAAGAGACCACAAGACTTCTCTGCCAGAGCTTCAGTCCAGCCACTTCTTAGGCCAGCTATGTCCCTGCTCTTCCCAGATTTGGCTATATAAGCCAGTCAATTGACTCACACTTACTAAACTCGTTTAAGTGGGTTTCTATTACTTCTAAACAGGAGAGTCTGGCCACTCATCTACTGTTCTTTCCATCTCCTTCTTTTTGTCCCTAAACTTCTTGACCTAGAAGTCTACGCTTCTTATCTTCACTTTTTCATCATCTATTCAATGCCAAACCATTGTGACATGATTCCTGTCTCTATAGCTCTATTAAAGTGGACCTAGCAAAAATGACGAAAGAAATCCAATGACCTGTTTTAAGTCTTTAGCCAATTTTACCTCACCACAGAGTTGATGCTATGAACCTACAAGTTTCTTCTAACCTTTCTTTTCAACATGCCTCTCTTGCCTGGATCTCATCCCTCGCTGGCCCCTGCATCTCAAGTTTCTTCACAGGAAGTCCTCTGACGGCCTCAAGTGCTGGTGACTCCCAGAGTGCACTGCGGTTCTCTCTTCACTTGTGCTCTCCCTGGTACAGCTTATCTACGCTTCCACTTCTGTCTCTGTGACTTCTCTTCAAAATCTCAATTGTGTTCTTTTCTCTAAACACCAGATTTGCATAGAAAATATTTCTACTTGGATGGTCCACAGGCATCCAAATATAGCCTCATCATCCAGTTCATGACATTGCCATTTACCCCATTCACCTAATAAATATGTATTGAACATATACTATGTTCTAGGCATTATTCTCAGTATAAGGATATATCTGTGAACAAAGTTCTTACTTCTCTGACACTTATATTTTTGCTACAAAATTCACTTTCTTCTCTTTCTCCTTCTAAACCAGTTGGTTTCCAACTCTGCAAATGTTTTATTTCAGAAATATATTCTAAATTCTACCCCTTCTATCACAACTGCCACCTTCACTCTCTCACTCCTCCCCCTTTCTAACAGCTTTTTATTTGCCTTCAAAGACTCTTTAACCTCCAGTTCATCTACACTGATGCGAGAGATTTTTTTCATGAACAGAAAATTGTTTCTTTTCATGCCTTTGCTTCAAAATCCCTGCTGGCTCACTATCACTGAATGATAAAAATTAAAATTTCCTAATTAGACACATTAGTTTATATACAATTGGGTCAGAATGTAATTCTTTGAACTCATTAATGCTCCTCATTCTGCATCCACTACATGCCATCCCAGCTGCACCCAAGACCCATCAAGACTCTCAGACTTCTCTAAACACAGTGGCAACTGTAACATCTTCACCTCTTTGCAAATGTTGGGCCCTCATCTAGAAAAGCCTTTCTTCTCCTATTCCAGACTTTCCCTTTTTTCCTTCCACTGATGTCCTACTCATTCATTCCAATTCTATGAAATGGCATTTCTCTGATCCAGCTCATCAAACCATTGCTATTCTTTCCATCCTTTGGTTCTCAGAGCACTTTGGTGATTACACATGGTGCTTAGATCATTTTAAAGATTCATTTTTATTGTTCTTGACTGAGAGAGATAGAGAGACAGAGAGAAGCGGGAGGGCCCAGCTTCTACATAGTTCTCATTCCATGGGTAGGTACTGGGCTGCACAGGGCAGGAACTGACTGGGGGCCTCCCACATGGGAAGCAAGCCTGGGGCAGGATCCAAACTGGAGTCCTCCCACATATGACGCTCACCCCAGGGAGAACTGAACTGGGGGCACACCCCAATTCAGTATGTGGGTCCACATGGGCCAGGGCTGGGATTCAATCCTTGGACCCTAGGGCTGTAAGACGAGCACTCACCCTGCTGAGCCATCTCAGCATCCCCTTAGATCATCTTAAAGTATATCCACTTGTAAATGTGTTTCTTCTACAAACCAATAGGTTCCATAAAGACAGGGACTATGCTCCATTTCTTATTGAGTTTCCTACAATCTATGTCGAATATACACATATGTTAGCATTATGTGTAGTCATAATGAGGTGGAGGACAGGCTAGCATTTAGCAAACACTCAGTCAATTTTCTCTTAGTTACAGTTTTAGCTAACAGAAATTACTATCACTAGTTTGAGCATAGAGAGATTTAAACAAGGTACTGATTGGGGAGCTTACAAAATTGCTGGAAGGGATGGAGGAGCAAGCTCTAGATTCAGCTTCCAGGAACAACTCTCAGCTCTTAGAATCACACATAATAAGTGGATGCTGCTGTTGCAGGAAGTCACGCCCTCAAGAAGCTGGTGACAGCTGAGTCACCTTGCCTCTATCACAATCTATGTCAGCAAAATGAGACCTTTCCTCCATGCCAATGTCTTTCCTTACTTCTATTTTGTATTCAAGTCTTGTTTGGTGCATATAATTGATGGAAATGAAATCACACACAGAACTTAGGCTGCATGAGTCTGAGGAACAAGTGTCCTTTTTAGCTTCCCAGCCTCGGCAATAAGGAGGGTATTCTATCGGGAGTTTGGGGGGATGGTTGAAGAGCCAATCCATAGTCCACCAGCAGCTCCTATGTGGCAGACACTTCACCAATTGGGGAAGATATGTACTGTCGTAAGCACTTGACCAATGAGGCGACAAAGGCTCAGAGAGAGTAAAACCTTGTCCTAAGGGCCGTAAGTGGTGGGATTGAACTCTTATTCAAAATGAAATCTGTCTTATGTCACGATTGTCTTCCTTCTGCCACACCAGTTATCTAAAAATGCTTTAGTTAGCAATATCTCATACAGGTCTAGAGGACATTAAACAATAAAACAGAAACATAACAAAGTCTACTTGTTGTTACCATCTTGTTACCATTACTCCAGGGAATATGTCCTTATGGTAGAAATCTTTGTCTTCTTCTACGGTCTGTACTTTGTCTTTTAACTAATGATAGGGTTGGGTAAATGTAAGATGCATAGAGCCTGGTGAGAAATACTATTTTTCCCTGAAGGTTCATGGATTCCAAATGTAGACTAAGTGACAGTGACTCCAGAAAACAGCCGCCTTATTTCCCAGTTAATGTTCTAAAGCACAGCACACCCTCGTTCTGACTCATCAATGCAAAATCACTCAAATCTGCGTCAGTCACAGACTAGAATAGCATCTTCTGCCTCTGCATTGAATGTCCTTTCTGTGGCTTCCTGACTCATTTATTGATCACTCTAGGGTTAAGAAAGTCAGTGAAATTAACTGATCTCAAACAGCATAGGCAAGAGAAAAATCCTAAGAAATATACTGAGGGCTAACCGCAAATCAAATTACCTAGCTAGAGAAACACTGAGAAAAAGCAGCAACAGACAGGTGAGCCCCAAAGGGCTATTGTATCACTACTCATGGCAACTGTCTGAGAATCCATAGAACCCAAAGATAAAACTCTAAAGAGTGTAAGACGAGAGAATGAAACAGAGTCCTTGGTCACAAACAGAAAACCAGGCTCCCATGCATGTAGAGACACATGACGGTGTATGTGAGAAAAAGCACTGAACTAGGAGCCAAGAAGGCTGGTATCCAATTCCTCTTTGTAGGCCAAGGTAGACCCAGGTAGGGTCTTGTCCAAGAGAATCAGTGTTGCTGTGTGGTGTAAGGGCCAGAGATTCATTGGGTGGCTTCCTGGAGCAGCCAGCAATAAGAAATATCAATAGAAGGCTAGAAATCTTCTATCAACAAGGTTAAAGGCCAGAGAGGCCAAGTTCAATCAGTAGTTCAAGGAGCATCTAAGCAGCTATAAACTGGAGATAAAAATAAAGGAATCAGATATTAAGTGGAAATAATAATGCAACCAGAGGGAAAATTGGGAATTGAGTTAAAGCCTGGGGTGAATGTCATTCAATTTTCAGATTACCTGAGGCTCATTTGTATTGATTATTGCACACCTGAGTTATCATGCTATCTTTGCATTTTACCCTCCTCTCCTTTCAGTCTACCTACACAACCAGCTTGACTACACTTGTCTGAGGCCTTAACAGGAGCTTCAACACTCCCCTGCTCCCATTCCTTCCCTAAAGCAGTGGGAATCAGTGCCTGGCTCATTGTACCAAGGCTGTCCAGAAAGAATCCAGCCATTGTCAACAAAACAAGGATGGTTACATGGTTGGATACTTTCTGGACAGCCTTTGTATCTCATCAAATATCCCCAAAAGCAGTTCCCTTAAGTTCTGAAGAGGAAGATGTGCTAAAAAGAACTGAGCACAACTAAGAATAGACACAAAATGCATATCCTAATACGAACTGGAATAAGCCTTTGGTCAAATAAATTCCAAGGATTTTGAATGGGGGAAGGGCATCTGAGAATGTACTTTGAGAAGAAGGTCAAAGAAGTTTTTGGCAAAATCTGAGAAGAAAGCAGTGAGCTCCCCTGCTCCCAGTGAGAAGTCTTAAAGCCCTACAACACCTCACTGTTTCTAACATTAGAGAATTAGATGAAACCTGAGTCTTTCTTGAAAAATCAGCCCAATCTCTCCCTATGTACCAACAATTATAATATCTACTTTTCAGATTGCATGCTCATAATCTAGTGTTTTCCAAATTTCCTGGGGCAATATCCACATACTTTTGGAAGACTATCTAACTGTCTGGGTCTATTGACAACAAAAGTCAAAACAGACTTTGCTTCTAATCCATGATCAATAACTGAGCCTTAGCACCATTTAACATATCAATGCAATCATGTTTGAGCCCATCTTTGTGCCAGGCTATTTTTTTTTTTTTTAAGATTTATTTTTATTGTGTTTTTGACAGAGAGACAGACAGACAGAGAGAGACAGAGAGAATGGGGAGGGCCCGGAGCAGTCTCCATAGTTGACAGCATTAGTTTTCCATATAGTTGCACTCCACAGGTGGGCGCAGGGCTGCACAGGGCAGGAACTGAGCAAGGAGCCTCCCACATAGGCCTTGGCAAGAGCTGAACTGGGGGCATACCCCAGTTCAGCATATGGGTCCACACGGGCCAGGGCTGGGGTTCGATCCTTGATCTCCGGGCTGCATAGTGAATGCTTAACACACTGAGACGTCCCAGCTTCCCCAAATCTCCTTACTTACAGTACATCAGAGGTGCCAAAAATGTATACACATTTTAAGAGATGTTATCTATGTATTACATACGTACTGATGGTAACCACTTTGAGCCCCTCTTGTAATTACAGAAGTCAAACCTGACTTGTATTTATCTTTTGTTATCAGTATATATTGAGTATTGCAATTTTAATATAGTTTATTAGCACCCTCTGTATTATTTAATCCTCACACCACTCTGTAAAGTAGGTACTGTTATTGTCTTTGTTTTCAGATGAGAAAATAAAGGCACTGAAAAATTACATAACTTGGAATAAGTCATAGTAGCTGATAAGTACCAGAACAGAGATTAGAGTCCAGGTCTGAATGACCCAGTGTTTGTCCTCTTAATCACCATCTACATTGCCTCTAAGGAGCTGAAAAAATAGTAAAAACCACATTAGAGCCTACATAGCAACCCAAATAGGACAGCACCCTTTTATGAAAGGTAGAAGAAATCATGGCAGCTCCAAAGCAAAGTGAACCATAGTTCCAAAGGAAGTTGCATATATTTTGCCTCTCGTACCTATCTGCCTCTTGAGTTCGGTTTTACAAAAACCTATGTTCTAGACTCAGAATCAATTGGAAGTGTTTATCTTCAATCCATTTCATAAGCTGATATACAGGAGAAAGTGGTGAGAATAATAACAGCCCACAGTTTAGGGACATTAACCACGTGGCACTTGTTATACTTCCATTTACATGTATTGCCTCATTTATTCTTCTCACAGCCTTTTGAGGTCGGTACTGTAGCATCTCTGTTTCACAGATGGATGTGCAGAGAAAATGGATATACAGAAAGGTTAATAACTTGCCTTAAGCCATGCAGCTCGTAAGTAAAAGAACAGAGATTTGAACCTGAGAAATGTGATGCCATGGCCTACAATCATGTGCCTCCTTCAGAAATTTCTGGGGCCAACTCAAACTGAATGTTATGTGATACTTTTTTTTTTCTTGTTTTCAGCAGAGAGAGGTTCCAAATATTCTCACATTCTCTTCTGCTGAGACACTATTCTGCCACCTTAGCCCACTCCATCTCCAGGCTACATAAGAGACACTATGGCATTAATTGAGGGTTTGCAGAATCAGAAAATGACTTTAGATAGGGTCACTTTCCTTCCCTTTGAGCCACCCTTTCTTGGCAGAGGGCAAGGGAATGATCCTGCCCATTGCCATGTTAAGCCAAGTGAGGAGGCTTCAACAAAACCATGTAGGGAGCAAAACACAGGCCAGAGTTTGAAGTGGCAGGTACCAGGACCTCACTTAATACTGAAGAGTCTAAATGGGGAGAGTCTGGGGATAGCCAGAGGGACCTCTACCAGCCTCATCCAGAGTGGGGGTCCCAAGGAACCTCTATAGGGACACTTGGAAGAAAGAGTTAATGTTGAACATTCACTGTCCAAAACAAAAACCCAAGCCACAGGACTCCTTGTGCCTTGCCTGTCCTCCTGACCCCTATAACCAGACCTGGAGAAACTCAAAACAGTACATATTGACAACTGGGGGGATGGGATAGCTAGAGTAAGGGGAAGAAAGCTATCTATCCTCACCTGGCCCACAACAGATTTTCTGGCCTGAGGTGGAATCAAACTCAGAGAAAGGAGGAGTCTTAACTTACTTTTCCAAAGACAAGATCCCAAGAAAGACTTGAGATGAAGCCTAGTGCTCGTTAGAGCTCCTAAACTGAAATAAGAAAAATTTCAAATGCAATTCTGCTCACTCAATTGTTAACTAAATGACTTGGGAAAGGAATGTAAGACAATTTTCAGTTTCCTTGAACCAAGAAAAATGAGAATGTGAGTTTCTTGAGAGAACTAAATGAGATACTGCATGTAATCTCCTACACTGCCTGACACGGTAAGAAATCAATGAATGACAGGTATTATTATTACCACTGCCTATGCTGTCATATTTCATTCTCCCAACAAGTCTGTTGGAAGCCCAAGCAGCTTTTTTTTTTGCAGAATAGCCTGTATTACAACAGCAATGTAGCATAATAAAACAGCATGGACTTTGGAGAAAGACAGACCTAGGCTCAATTATAGCTTTTTCACTTATGGAGTATGTGATTTCAAGCACAGTATTTATTTTCTGAGACAGGATCTTCATCTAAATTTTTGTTTGTCTTATTCACTATTTCTTTGGTTGTTTGTTTTTGTTTATTCTTTTCTCTAGAGTCTAAAACACTATAAAGCAGAAAGAAAAAATGTTTATTGAGTGAATGAGTTCTTCTGTAAAATGGTAATAACAATACTTACCTCACACTGTGATTTGGAGAGTTAGAAGAGATAATGCATATGGGAAGATAATACATTGGTATAGTAATTTTTGTCTTATTCTTGCTTCTTTAAGAAATTCTGAAAAATTAAAAACTGACAATCTTTTCCCTCCTCCTTCTCCCATGTCCAAGCATAGCGGGCCTCGGTCTTGGACTTCCTGGTCATAGAAGAAAAGATCTCCTTTGATTGCATGAGTGCTCCCAAGACAACAAGTACACAGCCCCATCTGTGAAAAGGGGAATTATGGGGAGTATATGGGGAACAGGCTTTGAGGAAGAAAGGAGTGTCCACCTCCAGATACTGTGTAAACTGGGGCCTGGAGGAGAGGCAGAAACCTGTCCCCAAAGATGGCAGAAGCCCTAATGGAGGTGACTAATGGATAAGTGGACATTTACCACCATAAACCCCAAGTTGAGGCCTGGGCAATGCCCATAAATTAAGATGACCAAAAAAAAAAAAAGACACACAAAGTGAAAATATCTTAATAACAATGGACCAGAGATCCTTCCCTAGCCTCCTGGCTTGTGTGAATCCTGAGGTTATGGTACTCCCCTGAGGGAGGAGAAGAAGCCTATCCCTCTCCAGCAAGAACTGAAATTCAATTTCTCACCAATCCTGGCTGGTCTGGGCCAGCCCAGGTATAACCTGATTTAATAAAAAAGGAAACATGACGGTTGTTGCACATGAGTGTTGTAGAGCTAGTTCATATAGGCCCTGTATAGTCACAGCTCCTGACCTAATGCCTAACATGCCATGGAAGCCTAACAGATGCTAGTTCCCTCCTCTTACTGACAAAAAATTTTGTAATGGTCATCTGTTGATCTTGGAGATGGAAGAAGGCAGTTCTTACTCAAAAATAGGAGCCTCATGTTACAAAATAAAGTAAGGTGGTTCTTTATTTTGCAACACTAGTCAAATTCTTTGACCTCATTATCTCTACTTCTTCTATCTCCACTCCTATAGCTAGATGTGTGATCTCACCAAAATGCTTCACCTACTGTCTTTTTATTCCTTAAAGATATTATTTAAACACCCCTCTCTGCCCTTTCCTTGCATCCATCTTTCTGCCTGGACTATTAGCCTTTCTTTCTATTCCTGTAAATTAGTCCTATCCATGCTCCAACTATCATCTCTTATCTTTATTCCTTTACAAAGATTTCCCAATGCCTATCAAATACAGTGCTTGCACTTAATCGAGGCTTCATATATTCAGAAGTGATCCTTTTTTAAAAAAAGATTATTTAATTGTTAAAATTAAAAAGAAAAAAGCAATCCATCCATTTCTTCCACCTCTCACCTCTAACAACCACTAACCTGTTCTGGGCAACTATGAACTTGTTTGTTGTTATTGTTGTTGCTTTAGCCTTTTTTAAGATTCCACAGCTAAGGAAGATCATACAGCATTTCTCTGTCTAACTTATTTTATTTAGCATAATGCCCTGAGGTTCATGCATTGTCACAAATGGCAAAACTTTATTTCATTTTTTTATGGATGAATAATATTTTATTATATATATGCCACAGTTTCTTTATCCATTCATTCATCCATTGATGGACACTTACGTTGTTTCCATATCTTAGTTATTATAAATAATGCTACAGTAAACATGAGAGTGTAGATGTCTTTTCAAATTAATGTTTTTATTATCTTCAGATAATTACTCAGAAGTATAATTGCTAAATCATATGGTAGTTCCATTTTTAAATTTGAAGAACCTCCATACTGTTTTTCACAGTGGTTGCAGCAATTTACAATTACAGACACAAGGGTTTTCTTTTCTCCACATTCTCACCAATTCTTGTTATTTCTTGTCTTTTTTATAATAACCACTCTAACAGGTGTGAGATGATATCTCGTTGTGGTTTTGTTTGCCTTTCCCTAATGATCAGTGATGTAGAGTGTCTTTCACGTACCTGTTGGCCATCTGTATGGCTTTTTTAGAAAAATGTCTATTCAGAGCTTCTGCACATTCTTAAACTTTGGATTGTTCGTTTTTTGGCCATTGAGATACATGAGTTCTTTGTATATTTTGGATATTAGCCCCTTTATTATTATTATTTTATTTTAAGATTTATTTATTGTTTTTGACAGAGAGAGAGATACTGAGACAGAGAGAAAGGGGAGGGCCCAGAACAGTCTCCATAGTTGCACATTATCGGTTTTTCCACATACCTAGTTTCATTTTACAGGTGGGCTTGGGGCTGCACAGGTCAGGAACTGGGTTGGGGTCTCGCCCTGGTGAGACCTGAACTGGGGGCACTCCCCTGTTCAGCATATGGGGCAGCATGGCTGGGGCCAGGATTCGATCCTCAGTCCCCGGGGCTGCAAAGTGAGCGCTTAACCCACTGAGCCATCCCGGCTTCCCCTAGCCCAGGGGTGGCGAACCTTTTGGAGATTGAGAGCCAAAGTTTATGAAATAAGAGTATACTCGCTCGACTCACATGCCAACCCATCGAGTGAGATAGAGGTATCAATTATTTTTATGTCTATAAGAGCATAAATAATAATTTTTTAAATGCTATTCACAGCTCCACATGCTGAAATAATTGCTCCGCATGCCACTTTGGGCACGCGTGCCAGAGGTTCGCCACCCCTGCCCTAGCCCCTTTAGAGGTATATAATTTACAATTATTTTTTTCTCATTCAGTAGGTTGCAGTTTCATTTTATGGAGGGTTTTCTTTGCTGTACAGAAGCATTTTGGTTTGATATGGGTCCCACTTGCTTATTTTTACTTTTGTTCCTTTTGCTTTTGGTGTCAGTTTTAAAAACTCATCACCAAAATGTATGAGGGATGTCCAGAAAGCATCCAGTTATATAATAGTTCCTGTTATATTGACAATGGCTGGATTTTTTTCCAGACGTCCCTCATGTATTAAGTAGCTTACTGCCTATCTCTCTCTCTCTCTCTCTCTCTCTCTCTCTCTCTCTCTCTCTCTCTCTCTCTTTTTAGAATTTTATGGCTTCGGGTGTTATGTACACATCTTTAATCCATTTTCAGTTAATCTTTGAGGTGGTATAAGACAGTGGTCCACTGTTTTTCTTTTGTATGTGTCTGTCCAATTTTCTTAACACCATTTACTGAAGAGACATATTTCCTATTCAAATACATAGTCATTCAACAAGTTTTTTTTTTCCAAGTGCCTACTATAATCTAAACTCCATGAAAGCCAGCATTTTTTTGACCTAATCTGTTCACTACTATATTCTCAATGCTTATTAGAGTGGTGTATAGTTAATAGACATTGACAAATATTTGTTGAATGAGTGAGTAAATAAATTCAGTGGTGAACAAAAGAAATAAGGTTATTGGGTTTTTTGTTTTTTGTTTTTTCTTATTAGCAATTACAATGGTAAGTTTCTCATCTCCATGACTCATAAATAAAAATATCCAAGTTTCTGTTCTGGATGTTCTTCTCTCTATATACACATTTCTTTTTTTTTTTTTTTTTTTTTTATTTTTTTTTTAA
>PVKE010023490.1:0-24592 GCA_004027555.1 Craseonycteris thonglongyai
GCCACTTCTGCTTACCTCAGTCCCCCCTCCCCCCCCCCCCCCGGCCTTTTGCCTAGTACTTGCTATTGCTGCCTTCCCATCTCTCCCCTGGTTGGATGAAGACTAAAGTGTCCTGAGACACTAGTTAATAATACAGGTATGAACTAACAATGAAGGTGCTGGATGGGAAGATGTTAAGGTGTGATTTCCCCAGGCTGCATGCATTCACAAAAAGCTGCAGAGACAATACCGTTCATTTCTGATTCTAAAAACAATCGTGCCCTTGGTGGAGCAGTTGAATACACAGAAATGTAAAAAGAAGAAAACCTCATCTTACTGGAGATAATCATCGTCAACATTTTCAGATGACTCCTGCCACTTCTTTTTATGTCTTTTTCATATACTCATGTATATATAAATTTCAAATATATATAATTTTTCATTTTTATAAAATTAGACTTTTTTATTTTTGATTGTTTAAGAGAAGGTGACAGAGAAGGGGGAGGGCCCAGAGCAGTCTCCATAGTTGTCCATCATTAGTTGTGACATGGTTTCATTCCACACAGGTGGGTGTGGGGCCACACGGGGCGGGAACTGAACTGGGGACCTCCTGTGTGGGAGGCAAGAACCTTTGCCGCCATCCTGGTAGTTACCAGTTGCACCGTTGTTCAACATATGGGGTTGCATGAGGCGGGCCAGGATTCGATCTCTGGACCTCGAAATTGTGGGGCAAGAGCTCAACCTGTGAGCTCTCCTGGCATCGCTCATTTTTAAGCAAAGTTGAGACGATTCTAGCGATATACTTTTAGATCAGCTTGGTCCGCACATATGTCAGCTCTTCTGAAAGAGACATCGTGAAAGCAAAGGTTTTCTGGGTAAGGTGGGTGAATCAAGGAAAGGTGAGGGTGTGGGTTCTTTTTCAGTTGGGTGGGGGGGCCCCCACCCCACCCAGAACACAGTTGTCCCTGTGCCTTTAGGGTGAAGAGTTATCAGCCGGAGTGAGGACAAGTGAAGATCCTTCTGTCACACTCTTCAATGTCACTCACCCAGTCCTTAGGCAGGTAAGGTGCCTCCCAGCAGCGTTTGCTTGGGCCTGTGGTCATGCCTCACCCACCCCATTGTGAACCAGGTCCCCACAGGCGCCCCCTCCACCATGGCTCAGTGTGTGTGTGTGTGTGTGTGTGTGTGTGTGTGTGTGTGTGTATGAGGGGTTTCATGGAGAGACAAACGGGCTTCTGGCTTCTTGCAGCACTCCAGTGGTGGGGGCGGGGCACCCCATGGCCGAGGCATTTCCTGCCTCTTGAGAAAGAAGCCGCCTTTGGGCTGTGACCGTGATGCTGCTGACCCCTGTGTACTGTTTTCCTAGAAGTGAAAAAGAATGTGCTCTGAGTTCCGTCATCCCTTGTGACCCAGGACTCCCGGAGGCAGTGCCAAGAGCATAGGATTGGGCACCAAAGTGAGCCATGCTAAGCCACCCGCTAGGGGACATGGGCTGGCGTGAGTATGCCCCTGCCTCCCTCGTCCAACCACCTGACGAAGACGAAGTTCTAGAAATATAGGAAGGTTTGGCACTTCCCGGGAAGACCAGCATTCACGGTGGAAGAGGCCCTGCTAGGCCATAGTAGTTAGAACAAGGGAGACCCCAGCTAGAACCTCAGCTCTGACCCTAGCCCTGCTACCTCAGGGAAGTCACAGCCCTCTGTAGTTGACATGGAAAGCAGAAGGGCAGAGGGCGCCCAGCAGAAGGGTACGTCTCCCCCTCTGTCACGTGAGTGGGAGACAGTGAACCCATTTCCTGTTTAGACAAAAAAAAAGGTGCAGCTCGCTGCCGCCTTCATATAATTTTACAGCAACACACTCTTGGAGACTGAAGCAAACCAGAGTGGTTTGCAACGTGAAAATAAAATGTAAAAACTGTTCTTGGAGTTATTTCTAAACAGAACTTGTCTCTAATCCTCACGTAACAGAAATGTATCTGATGATCAGTATTTAATCATTTTTTTTTTCACGTGTGGGAATGCTACATTTTCTAGGATTTGACATTTTCAGCGATCGAGAATTACTATATTTTAAATGGAAATGCCACTACTAAAAACAGAATGCTATCAATAGAATGATGCCATTTGTTTCCAAAGACTATCGATGTACTGCAGCCATGCAAAAATAATAATAAAAACGAGCTACTTCATGGCAAATATAGGAGGAAAGGTTAAGACTCTAATCTAAGAGTTATCTCAGGGTAAATGCTGCAGCTGCCAGGGCTGCTGGGCAGCATCCTTCAGGCAAGCGAGATAGGGGTTAAGGGCATCATGGAATGCTGGGGGTGGGCACTGGACTGGAGGCAAGACAGAAAATCACTTCCCCATCAGACTCGGGGCACCGGGGCCACACATGCCAGCCTGCCATATAAGCACCCTCAGCCATGCCTTGAGGGAGGAGCATGGATTTTGGAGTCAGAACTGCGTTCAAGTTCCAGCTACGCCACTCAATAGCCATGCGATCCCAGACAAGCCTTTTTTGGTGCCTTGTTATGTGGGCCGCCCCTGGTGAGTCACGCTTCTGTCTTCCGTGTCAACTACAGAGGGCTGTTCCTGCTTCCTCCAGAGGTCCAGCTGGGACAGTGGTGGCCCTATGGCTTCTAGCCTCTCCAGCCACAGCAGTACCCTGGCTCTGGCTGCCCTCAATGCGCACACTCCTCTGGACCTCAGCTCTCTTTTCAGGAGGACCCTTACTGGACAAGCGAGGATCCCAGGAACAAAAATAATATCATGGAGAGAAGCCCAAGTTCATAGCACGTCGCTGTCATCCCAGGAGACTTGCAGTTTACCCACTGGCCGGGCCATCCCCTGAGATCGGCCCTCTGCCGTGACTCCTGTCTACACTCAGCCAGAGGCTAATTTGAGCTGGGCTCGTGGCGATGCGTGTGGGAACCCAGCCCCTCCTGGTTCCTGCCTGCCTCTGCCCGAGTCACACCCGGGTCAATGCCACCCACTGGTCTGAGCCCCAGGCGGGGCACTGAGGTAAGGAATGCCCTTTTCCCGGCCCTCCCCTGCTCCCAGTTGGCGTTGGCTGTGAGCATTGCTCGCTTTCCTGTGGCTGGACTCTCACTCTTCCCTCTTCTTACAGCCCCAAGAGGGTAAGCCATTTGTTCAACACCCCATTGTGAGCTGACAGCAACGCTGGGGCCTTGAACCTGGGGCGTCGTCTCTAGCCATTATTCTTACAGGACCCCCGGTGACCCCAGGCTGCATTTCTGGGGTCTGAACAGGGCCCACAGATGTTCTAACTCAGCCTGGAATGACGGCTAAGAAAAACCAAAGGCTTTGGAGGAAGAGGAAATGTTTTCTGCGCGCTGCACGGCTGACCTTGGGAGGTATGTGTGTGGGGGAGGCCTTATACTTGGGCCCACAGAAAGGTCATGGTCACTGAGAAAGCTTTTGAGGAGAAAGAATCTGAGATGGAGACCAAGAATGTCACCGTGCAGCTGCCTGGGATGGAGATGGGACGTTCGGTCAGAGCAGGCCAGTTCTCCTGATGGAGGATCAGCAGGTGGACGAGCTGGGGTGTGGAGCTCCCAGGGAGTGGACTGGGATGCATGAGGTATCCGGGAATTCATGGTGTCCTGTGTGGTCTCGCTGAAGGAAGCCAAGCAAAATCTGGCAACTGAGCTGTCACGGCCAGTCCTCTTGGCTCTGAGCAACAGGAAGCAATTCTGGTCTATTTCAGCTGAAAGGGACTTTGTCACAGGGATCTTGGGGAGCTCACCAAATAACCATGAGAGCTGGAGACTCGGGTTTGGAAAGCTGACCAGACAAGGGAGGCTGTGCAGCTGTTAGGACCACAAAGTCAGGCCGCTCCAGTGACAACCCCACTGGCAAGTCCACGCTGTCACCTCTGGACATGGGTCTGGTGCCTGCCATGCCAGGAATGGAGTGTCAGGGTGACTGCCACTTTCCACCATAGAGCACCTTCTTCTTGGTTTCTTCTTCTTTTCAATAAACTACAGCTATCATTTCAAGTGGAACCAGGCAAGAGATAGTGAAACCTATGGGATTTTTTTTCTTAAAGATTTATTTTATTGTTTGAGAGAAGGTGTGTGTGTGTGTGTGTGTGTGTGTGTGTGTGTGAGAGAGAGAGAGAGAGAGAGAGAGAGAGAGAAGGGAAGAGCCCAGAGCAGTCTCCATAGTTGTACGTCATTACTTGTGACATACTTTCATTGCACACACGTGGACGTGGGGCTGCACAGGGCAGGAACCAAACTGGTGAGAACCTTCTCCGCCATCCTGGCAGTTCCCAGTTGCACGGCAGTTCAGCATATGGGTCTGCACGGGCTGGGGCCGGGATTCGATCCCCAGACCTCACCGTTGCAAGGCAAGTGCTTGACCTGTTGAGCTCTGCCAGCCTCCGCAGCCCTTCCCTTCTTGCACCTCTTCAGCCTTAGCTTCTGACCCTGAGTGTTTGATGGAAGCATCTGATTGGTGGCGCCTGTCAGGAACCCACGTTAATGTCAATGGCAGCTGGGAAAGTGACAGTCTGGCACCTTTCGCTTCTCTGGTGGGAGGCAACCAGGAAGATGGAGAATTTGTCCAACATGACAGTGGAGGTTGGATGCGGGTCAGCCACTCACCCAGCTCACCTGGAAAAATGTAGAGCAGCTGTCCCCTGTGAGTGAAAACTGCCTGCAGGGACCTCCTGAGCTTATCTTCCCTTCCTCCAGATGGTGATGGAGGTATGTGTGTGTGTAAGGACCGGCACATGTTACATGATGTGAGGTCAGGAACCCTGGGTTTCATCCTGAGTCCCCGCTGCCTGGTGACCTTAGATGAGCTGTTCTCAGTATTGGGGTCTCAGTTCCAATTCACTATCTGCTCTCTAGCCTTTGAGCACACAGAAGCTGGTTGTCTGGACTGTGTGGTCAAAAGATGCCCAGGACTGCCAAAGCCCTGCAGGGAATGGGGCTGTTGGGTGCATGTTACAGATGAGGGTGCAGGTTTTGGGGTCCGAGAGATCCGAGTTTACCAGCACCCGTTCCTTAACTTCTCTGAACTTTAGTTTCCTTTTCTGCCAAAGGGAGACGAGCTGGTAGGAAGTCAGCCTCCATTCCAACCTGGTCCAATGGTGCCTCCACATTCTGCAGAGGTTGGAAGGCTAAAAACTATAGTTCCCAGACACCTTTGCAGCTGGGACTATAAATGAGAATAGATTTCAGAGAGTAGATGCACTTGAGTGAGGTTAGGAAGGCGCAGGGAGGGAGAGACTTGCTTGGTCTGGCTGTTGCCACTGGAGGCATTGTGTGTGGGTGCGTACATGCACGCACACGTGTGTGTGTGTGTTCATTCTAGTGTTTGATCAGTCACCAGCTTTGTGGGTACTGAGAGCTATTGTGGTGACAGTGGCTTCCTGACCACTGGAGGGCAGCTGCAATAGTATACAGCAAGTCCTCATTTAACGTCACCGACAAGGTCTGTGACTTGAAGCTATATGTTGTATAATGAAACCAGTTCTACCATAGGGTAATTGGTATAAACAAGCATTAAGTTCCTTTGGCATCTCCTCAACATTATAATGAAACGACAACATTAAACAAAACCAAGTTATCTGAGGACCTGCTGTACTCTTGAAATTAACATCTGCATGGGTGGCCCCTTCCCTCCCTGGTCCTGATGGTGGCAGCAATCTTGGTGGCCCTGCTCAGTGGTGTTATGAGAGTATAGAGCCCGATCCTCTGGTCCTTCCAATGATTTCGTATGTCCCTAGATTCCTGTATTAAGTCTCGTCTTTGGAAAACATTTTTCTAATTCTATTTTTTCAAACTTTCTTTGTATCTTTTATTTTAATTTATTTAATTTTTATTGAATGTATTGGGTGACATTGGTTAGCAAAATTATACAGGTTTTAAGTGGGCAATTCTATAGTGCATCATCTATATATTGCATTGCATGTTCACTACACAAGGTCAATTCTTCCATCACCATGTATTTGATCCCCTTTTCTCTTCTACCACCCTACTTCCCCTTCCCCTCTGGTCACTACTAAACTGTTGTCTGTGTCTGTGAGTTTTTGTTTGTTTATTTGTTGCTTTCAGTTTTATATCCCACATGAGTAAAATCATAGTTCTTGACTTTTTCTGACTTATTTCACTTAGCATGAGGATCTCAACATCCATCCATGTTGTCTCAAATGGCGGTATTTCATCTTTTGCTGTGCTGAGTAGTATTCCATTGTGTGTAGGTACCACATCTTCTTATCCAGTCTTCTATTGAAGGACACATCAGTTGTTTCCATGTCTTGACCAATGTGAGTAACGCTGCAACACACATAGGGGTACATATATCTTTTTTTTTAAGAATTATTTTATTGTTTTTGACAGAGAGACAGAGAGAGACAGAGACAGAGAGAAGGGGGAGGGCCCAGAGCTGGCTCCATAGTTGTACATCATCAGTTTTCAACATACTTTCATTACACACAGGTGGGCGGGGGCTGTGCAGGGCAGGAACCAGGCTGGGGGCCTCCCGCATGGAAGCACACCCCCTTGAGCCAGGGCCTGAACAGGAAGGCAAGAGCTGAACTGGAGGGCTCCCGCATGGGAAGCACACCCCAGGTCAGCATATGGGTCCTCACGGGCCTGGGGCCAGGATTCAATCCTTGGTCCCTGGGGCTGCAAAGCGAGCACTTAACATGCTGAATTCCCAGCTTCCCCAAGGGTATACATATCTTTGCGGAAAATCTGTATTAAATCTCTTTTTGCGTAACATAGCTGGAAAGGTTTTCTGTTTCCTGAAACTGAACCCTAGCTATGATAGGGGTGACACCCATTGCTCACACATTGTGGGAATGAGGGGAGGTGGTGGATGCTACACAGCTTTGCAAACTGTAAAGCCCTTTCTGAACGTTAGTCTCCAAGTCAGGGGAGACTAAATGTGATACCAATCTGGGTGATGAGCCACTCCACCCCCCACGTTTCCGTGCTTGCACTGGGTTGTGTTATGTAAAGCTGCTGAGGCAGAAGATTACCTGAAGGAATTCAGGTAATTTGGGTGGGTCACCTGCTTTCAGAGGCCAAGAGGATTCTCTTGTGTATTCAGGGAGATTTCCAGCTCTGTCCACTGTCTGAGCAATGACTGTCCCCACAGGTGTGCCTCAGGCCACTGGGAAAGGTGGCAGACTGCCTGGTGTGAGCCCACAAGCTTGGCTAGCACAAAATTCTCCCCTGCTGGAGCCAAGGGTCTGCCATTAACACCACTAGTTGGTTTGGAAGCCCACTTTAACCCTCTTAGGGCTACCTTCTGCCAGCGGTACTAGCACTAGCGAGAAATGCAAAGGGTAATTTAATACAATGTGTTACCTTAGGGAAAAAAACAACAACATTATGAAGTTATTGTTTTAGATATCCATATGCGGTTTTTTTTAGTTTTATATAAATTGAATGAGTTAATAATAATACTATTCTTTTACATCGTCTGAAAAAGAAGTGTAATTATTTCAGTCATACATCATACAAGAAAAAATATAATAAGTTATAGCACTTTTAACTATGGTCTATGTATGAGCCGACATATCGGCCCGCTGCATTAAAAGGGCTAATCCCTTCCCAGTTAAGTCTTTGTATTTATAAAACCTCCCCCTCAGGATGCTGGGATGGCTCAGCGGTTGAGTGTTTGCCTTGCAATCGTGAGGTCTAGGGTTCGATTCCTGGCTCTGACTTGTGCATACCCCATATGCTGAACTGCAGCAGAACTGCTAACAACCACCAGGATGGTGGTGAAGGTTCTCACCTCCTATGCAGGAGCCCCCAGTTCAGCTTCTGCCCCACGTGGCTCTGCATCCACCTGTATGGAATGAAACCATGTCACAACTAATGATGTACAAGGATGGAGACTGCTCTGGGCCCTCCACGCTTCTCTCTCTCTCTCTCCCTTTTCACCTTCTCTCAAACAGCAAATCTTTAAAAACAAAAACCCCCTCCTCCCAACAGGGTTGAAGGATTTTCCTTCCTGTGCTAAGCAACATTCTCATGGCCACAGCATTAGCCCATGTGGGCAAGATTTTCCAGAGACAAGAATGGAGAGAATGTAAATTCTTCGGGATTTACTTGGGAAGAAGATCAAAACACAGGGGCCTGAAAGCAGGATTTGGGGACACTGGGCAAGTCCTCCACGGGGCGGGGTGCTGAACCAGGAGAGGAACACAGAATGGCAGAAAAGGGCATGACAGTAAAGGGGGGTCTTGAGGACCCCACCCCACTCTGGTCAGCAAACAGGTTGCATTTCTCCCCTCATAGACCCAATGCTCTCAGCGTCCTGCTGCACTTCATCCTAGGCGCTGACCCTCTGTGGTGTGAGGGGCCAGGCCAGGCCGGTGGCCCCCGGAGGCTATGTAGCTGGGGGCAAGCCGGGCTGGGGTTGGCTGCCAGAACAATCCAGGCTCCAACTCCAGCCCATCAGGGGGGTTGAGGCTGAGTGGGCCAGATAAACCGTCTCAGTGGTTTTCAGGCGCCCTAATCAATTGCGAGGCAGGGCGAAGCCTCCAGGGACAGATAAAGCCAGCTCTGCACTCCAAGCCCAGTGGGAGCCAACGTTTGTGTGGTTTGAACTTTGGTGTGGTTTGGACAAGTTCGCTGGGCCGTGCTAGGGCGGTTTACGAGGCGTCCAAGCTGCAGTCCTGAGAGGCAAAAGGCCCTGGGCCCCACACGCCACCCCCGAAATGAGACAGGTGGCCGACACTGGCTTCTACAGGCTCGGGGAAGAGAGGCTGGGAGTGTCCAAGGCCACAACCCTGATTCTGGCCAGTGGCCCGGGTGTAGACGGTTTGAGAAACGCTCTCGCACCCGACGCAGGCGAGGCCTTCGCGTCCGGAGTTGAGCTGCTGCAGGTTTGAGTCTCCGCTCCGGCTTCCAAACGAGAAAGCCGAATGCCCCCTTTGGGATTCCATCCTCAGCGGCCGACGCCTCCAGGACCCGAAGTCGCCCCGCGCAGAGGAAGCCCGGGACGCTGGGGACACCGCCTGGAGCCTCCGTGCATAGCACCGGGGCGTTCATTCCTGGCAGCTGGAGGCTCCTCTGTTAACCTCTACGCTACCAGGAGATCGGATCGCTCGGCGGCAGGCCTTTCAGGAGGCTGGGCGCCCCACATCCGCCGGCGGCCACGCGTGCACGCGGGAGAGCCAGGTGTCGGGCAAGGCGGATGGACGCGGTGACAATGCCCTGTACCCCGGGCAGCCTGTGCCAGCCTGCTGAACCAGGGAAAAATAGACACTCCGGCGCCTGGCATATCTCAGGGATGCTCTCACCCTCCAGGGACCTCCTGCCTCCGCAGAAAGTGGGGACCGCGAGAGGAGAGCCCAGAGAGAGAAAGGGAAGTGGGAAGAAATTGGTCACGGAGGCGGCTATTTTTATTTTTTGCTACATCTGCGTGTGTTTGTCTGACCAACGGGGCAGGGAACATGAGACTGGCTCCCGCTGAAAACACGTCCTAAACTCGTGGGTGGAGCGGTGACAGGAGTGGGCGATGCGTAGGAAAGGCGTGAGGAGGTGGAAATCCCTGAGGATCCAGCAAACCGCAGTTTCCAGGAGCCCTCACTGCACAGAACAACCCCTCTGCGGCCCAGCCCCACATGCCCTTCGCCTTCACCTTGGCTCTCCCAGGTGGAGCGTCCTTTCCCTTCTGTGACGTCTTGCGCATGGTCCAGTCAAGACTGGG
This sequence comes from Craseonycteris thonglongyai, assembly GCA_004027555.1. Taxonomy (NCBI): domain Eukaryota; kingdom Metazoa; phylum Chordata; class Mammalia; order Chiroptera; family Craseonycteridae; genus Craseonycteris; species Craseonycteris thonglongyai. The sequence goes on from PVKE010023490.1 coordinate 9,678, forward strand.
GATTTGTTCATCAGTGTCGCCTGTTCGCCTGCAAAGGGACTGTCATTTACCATGGCTAGCCCAGCACCTGGAGAAAGGGAGCAAATGTCCCCACAGGAAGCCAAGACAGGCTCAAGGCCCTGGAGTTAGTCTTTGGTGGCCACGCTTGTCTAGTTCAGCGGTCCCCCAGTGTGGCCCGGGGATCCCTGGGGGTTCCTGAAGCCTTTTCAGACTGTCTTTACTAACTGCAAAGCTCTGTGAGTGTGGATTTTCTTCATAGACTCCAACCCAAACAACACATGAGTATCACAACAGATTGGATGCTGAAGCAGCTATGAGAAAACAGCTGTCTTCTAGTCAACCAGATACTAAGAAGTTGGCAAAAATATAAAACAGTGTCCCTTTAAAAAAAAAAAAAAGATTTTATTGTTTTTGAGAGGTGAGGGAGAGAGAGAGAGAGAAGGGGAAGGGCCCAGAGCAGTGTCCATCGTTTTATGTCATTAGTTGTGGCATGGTTTCATTCCACACAGGTGGATGTGGGGCCACGTGGGGCAGGAACTGAACTAGGGGCCTCCTGCATGGGAGGCGAGAACCTTTGCCACCATCCTGGCGGTTACCAGTTCTGTTGCAGTTCAGCACATGGGCTTGCATGGGCTGGGCCCAGGAATCGAACCACAGACCTTGTGATTGTGAGGCAAGCGCTCAACTGCTGAGCTACCCCGGCATCCCCTTAACCCTATATATATATTTTTTTTTTTCAGAAAAAAAACCCACTTATTTTTTCATCACAGTGTGCTTTATTGATGATAACATGTATTAGTTACCTATTGCTGTGTGCAACAAATTACCCCAAAACTTAGTAGCTAAAAACGACAAATATTTATTAGGTCTCAGCTTTTGTGGGTCAGGAGCCTGGGAGCAGCGAGTGGAGCTGGGTGGGTGTGGCTCAGGGTCTCTCGTGAAGCGTGGCCACAGTCACCTTAAAGCGCCACCGGGGAAGGAAAGGATCCACTTCCAAGCTGACTCACGAGGCTGTTGGCAGACTTCATTCAGTTCCTTGCCATGGGGACCTGTCCACAGGGCTGCCTCATGACGTGGCTGCAGCACCCAAGACAGCAGCCACAGTCATTGTAGAATCTAATTTTGGAAGTGCTGTCTCATCACTTCTGTCTGTGAGAGAGGTGAGTCAATCCCTCCAGCCCACATTCAAGCGGCTCCCTAAGGGCGGGGCCTGGGTGACAAGCTGAGGGATCACTGGGCACGGGCTTAGAGACTGCCTAGCACGCAGGTAATAAGCTCACTATTGTTATGATCAAAGCAATGAACATTTAAAATGTCTCCGTTTTCGTTTTTAACATGGGAAATACGGATAGGTAGAACTGATACCAACAAAAGGTTTTGGGAGTCCTCCATAATAAAGAAAAAAGTAAAGGGGCCCCAAGACCTAAAGGTTCGAGAACTGCTGGCTTAGTGTTAGGTGCCTTGGTAACATGTGGAGACCAGTGCAGCCACCTCTCCACCCCCCACTACCCCCCAACCCATTAATCCCCCCTTCCTCCCAGGCTTCAGGCCGTGGGTTTGAATGTGGGCTGTATCCTAGCAAAATGCTAAAATGATGTGAACCTCTGGGCACACGTTCACCCCCTATTGGGCTCTTGAGCCCTTTGCAGCAGAGAACAGGGTTGTTGCCTTTCATTTCAGGCCTCCCGGTAGATGAACTTTGTGAAGTAATGCTAACCAGCTCAATTGCCCATGATACCAGTGGGTCTCCAGGCGCCGCCTGAGCCGTATCAGCATTAGCTGGGAACTTGTTAGAAATGGCGTTTTCAGGCCTCACCCCAAGACCTGCTGAGTTAGAATCTTTGGGGGTGTGGTGGGGCCTGGGGATCTGTGTTGTTTTTTTAAATCGTTAAATTTATTAGAGTGACATTGGTTGGTAAAAATCACATAGGTTCCAGGTGTACAACTCTACAGTACACCATCTCTGCATTGTATTATGTGCTCACCACCCAGAGTCAGCTCTCTTTCCATCACCATATATTTGATGCCCTCTCCCTTCGTCCCCACACCCCTCCCTCCTTACCCTCATGTAACCACTAAACTATTGACTGTCCATGAGTTTTTGTGTCTTTGTTACTTGCAGTTTTATATTCCACCTATAAGTGAGGTCATATGTTTCTTGAGTCTTCCAGTCTGACTTATTTCACTTAATAAGGTGCTTTCAAGGTCCGTCCATGTTGTCACAAATGACTATTTCACCTTCTCTGATGGCTGAGTAGTATTCTGTTGTACAAATGTACCACAACTTCCTTATCAGAGGACCCTTTGGTTGTTTCCACGGGGATCTGTGTTTTAACAAGCCCTCCAGGTGATTCTGATGCCCTTTCAAGTTCAAGCTGGAAAGCCACTGTTTTATGGAGTTTGCTATTCTCGTTTGCGCAACGAAGAACGTGGAGTTCGGAGGAGCTAAGTAACTCTCCCAGAGATCATTCGGCCAAGAAGTGGGGTGCCAGGACTCAAACCTAGGTCTTTCCTTAGAGGAAGTTTTTCTTTGGTTTCTTCCCCCTGTCTTCGTCCTCACCCCTCCATCTCTTTTCCGTCTTGATCTTTGGTCCTGGAGGTTCTCAATTTGGCTGCTTAGTGACATCACCGGGGGAGCTTTAAAAAATAATACTGTCTCCAGGATGTGACTCCAGCATGCGTCCTTTTTACTCCTCAGTCCTGGGCAGTCGATTCCTCTGCTACTCAAGATGTTTCTGATGAATGCATTGGCACTCAGGTGTTAGGAATGGAATGTGTTATCTTTCTCAGGGTATCTGCATTTGACAAAAAGAACCAAGGACATAAAATAATGACTTGCATAAGCATCCTAGCCAGTGGGAGAGCCCAGCTTTTCATCTTTCTCCCACTTCCAGAAATTTATGGCTCTCACACATCCTGCTAGGAATGGACCCAGCATTCGAGGCTGAGATTTCCAAATATGCCGTGTCTTTTGGAGGCAATCTGGGGGCTAGAAGAACTTGAATGAATCATTTTGGAATGTCCTTAAACTATCAACCTGGCCCACGAAGGGCCTTTTCCAAACCAGCAAAACTGAAATGACTTTAAAAAAAAAGAAAGAATTTATTTTGAAACATTCAAGAATGAATGCTAAGGATCTCCTTTCCCATTCAAAGATCCTGAGCCGGAAAAATCAAAGCGATCCCTACAGGCGTAAGTTAGATAAGAGTCATTTCCTAGACCCCAATTCAATCAAATGGTGTGAGACGCATAGAATGGCTCTTTCTAGGACATGACAAGATTTAGATGTTGACCAAGGCTGCAGACCCTCCCCCGCCCCAATGGTCGTAAACCCTACAATGATTTTTTTTTTAATGGCAGCTATGTCTGTAACCTGCTTCCTGCACCTGGTGGGGGACAGAGCGTGGTCTCCGCCCCTTCAGGAAGCAACCCACTTGTCAGCAGCTGGGCTCCAGGAACAAAGGCCTAGGTTCATTACCACAGTATCGACCCTGACACATTCCACCAGGCCACCTCCCCCAGAGTTCCTCAATTCACACCCCAAATGAAATGTAATTGGACCTGGACGCCTTTGAAGTCCCCGAGCAGATTGCCAGCATTTTGAAATGTCCTTGATTTGCATGCCGAGGACCTGGTTGGAGGTGACTTTTTCCTTCTACTCAGACCACAGTTTTAAAGACAGAATTATTTGACATGCCGTTCCCCAGGCAGGAAGAGTTACCACGGAAGAAAGACAAATTCTCTAAGCCAAGGGAAAAAAAAAAAGAAAAAGAAAAACAAAGGGCAAAATAAGCCCGAGGATTTGATTCCTCTCTGAATTGCTCGTTTGGCCTGTTTTGGTCCTGTGAGGGCCCCACCCGAAGCCACTCTGTCCTCTACCTTCTCAGGTCCCTGACCTGGGAGACGAGAAAGGTCTGGGAGATGTGGTTCGGAAGGCCCGCAGACTGCGGTCAGGCCTGAAGCAAGAAAGCAAGCCCCACTGCAGGCTGCTGAGCTGGTGAGGGAGGCTGGGTGTCCACTGGCGATCATCTATCTTCCTTCCCTGCTGAGCTGGAGCCTCTCTGCAGAAATCACGCACCGTTCCAGGAATCACAAAGCCTCTGTGCGCCATGGGTCCAAAGTTTTATGACTTCCTGCAGACCCCGGAGGGGCCTGCCTCGTGGGGTCGTGCCTGCGGTCTACATGGGCGTGACTGAGCCCACGAGGAGCCAGCTTGGCTGTCTGCTTTGCTCTGGGCACTGGCTTGCCTCTAGTTTGCTGCCACCCTCCCAACTCATCTGCTTCTGAGAGCCTCCTCAGGGGTAGCCATCGTCTGAAGCAAATGACCCACCTTCTCCTAGACCAGCCTTGCCCAGTGGCACCTTCTGTGAGGGTGGATTGGAGATGTTTTATGTCTGTGCTGTCCAATAGGGTAGTCACTAGCCACATGTGGCTCCCGAGGACTTGAGATGTGGCCAGTGTGATTGAGGAAGTGAAGTTTACATTCTTAAAACAAAGATTTATTTTATTATTTGAGAGAAGGAGAGAGAGAGAGAGAAAGGGTTCGTGGGAGGTGAGAAACTTCGCCATTGTGCCATCCAGGCGGTTACCAGTTGTGCCAGAGTTCAACATATGGGTTTGCATGGGTTGGGACTGGGAATTGAACCCCTGACCTCACGATTGTGAGGCAAACGCTCAACCACTGAGCTATCCCGGCACTCTAGAAGTTTACATTTTACTTAAGTTGGGAAGCTGGGATGGCTCAGCGGGTTAAGCGCTTGAATCCTAGCCCCAGCCCATGTGGACCCATATGCTGAACTGGGGTGTGCTAAGCCCCCAGTTCGGTTCTTGGGTCCCAGTTCAGCCCCTGGCTCGAGGGGGCATGCCTCCCATGCCAGAGGCTCCCAGCCAGGTTCCCACCCTGTGCGACCCACACCCACCTGTGTGGAATAAAACCATGTCAAAAACTGATGATGTGCAACTGTGGAGACTGCTCTGGACCCTCCCCCTTCTCCCTGTCTCTCTCTGTCAAAAACATTAAAATAAATCTTTAACATTTTTTTTACTTGATCAAATAAAACCCAAGAGTGGATGTTCCAGTTTGGGGGATAGATTGTATTGATTATTGACTCCCCCAAAATATATCAGTAAACCTTCTCCATCAAGCAAAGCTAAGTTCATTAAGCCCATCTATCTCAGTAAGAGACCGTGCCCTGTGACAGAATGCTAGTAATGTCTTCAAGCAGGGACACTGGGAGGGTATCTATATAGCATTTAGAACCTACACTGGGTGATTTTGCAATTGGGTCTTTCAAGGCAAGAAACTGACTGGGATTGGGGAAAGTGTATGACAACATCACTTTGGATTGGTGAACACAACAAGGCAAAGGTCTTGTTGAGGAATTCTTCGATGAGCTAGCTGTTTGTCTTTATTACACACTGTCTGAGTGGGTTCATTCTAGTCTTCCAGGAGCAAGTCCTTCTTAAAGCTCATAGCTAAGTTATTTTGGCTTATTCTAAGTATTATTTAAACACGGGGACATGGAAGTAGGCCTGGCCCTGGTATTGTTGAATGGAGGGACAGCAAATAACAAATTACACCCAAACGGAGCAACTTAAGACAATGGACATTTATTATCTCACCATTTGTGAGGGTCAGGAATATGGGAGCAGCTTAGCTGGGTGGTCCTGACTTGGAGTCTCAAGAGGTTGCAACCAGGATGTTGGCTGGGGTTACCAACAGTCATTTGAAAGCTGGCTTGGGGCTGGAGGACGTGCTTTCAAGGTGGCTGACTCCCACGCCCGGTGCAATGGTGGTGGCCGATGGCAGGAGGACTCAGCTTCTCGCCACGGGGGCCTTTCCACTGGGGCCGCTTGAGAAGCCTCGTGGCCTGGCAGGTGGCGATTCCAAAGAGAGCCCGGCAGAACCCACAATGTCTTATGCGACCTAACCTCAGAGGCGCGTGTCACCAGTTTGAAGGGATCCTATTGGTTGTACAGTTCAGCTTTATTCGGTGTGGTAGGTGACGGTGCAAGGGAGTTCACATGGGGCGGGGGTGGGGGAGAACACTGGGAGAGGGAGTTGTGTGGTTTCAGTTCTCACTGGTAAGTGGGGGACAGTGGTCTAAAGGGGGGGCAGTGGTTCCTGGGTTTCAGAGCAGAGACACAACTGGGGCAGGTCTGTATGGGTCAGGGAGGGGGAAACTCATGGGCCTTCCACCCACCTTCTTATGGCGCGTTGTCCTGGTTCGCATTGCTACTTAACTAATCTCTCCAAAATGTAGTGACTTCCAGCAGTCATTGTTCTCGTGGACTCCGCGGATGAGGAATTCACATGGAATTCACACAGAGCGCAGGAGGGGACGGCTTGTTTGTGCTCCACCATGTCTCGGGCCTCAAAGCCCAGTGCTGATAACTGGGCCCTGGAATCTCCTGGAGGTTTAATCATTGACACACCTGGCACCTGAGCTGGAAGGGCTGAGCCATGGCCTGTGGACTGCAGCACCTACACACAGCCTCTCCGTGTGGTTTGGACTTCCTGCCCGCGGGGTGGCCTCAGCATAGTGGGACTTCACACGTGGCGGCTCAGGGCTTCCAATGTCATTGTTCCAGCAAACAAAGTGGAAGCTGCACGGGCTTTTATGACTCATGCTGGGGAGTCACCCAACGTCTCTTCTATTGTACTGTCTTGATTGAAGCAGTCACAAGCCTGCCTGAATTCAAGGGGAGGGAGCGCAGATCGAGTCTGTCAGTGGGGAGTGTCAATGTGACATTGTGAAAGAGCATGTGGGGATGGATGATATTGTTACAGCCATTCTTGGCAAACACAGTCTGCAACACACAACATTTTCCCAAGGCTTTCGTCTGATGGGTGGCAGCAATGGGGGCTGGGGGAATTGGGGCCCGGGGAACCCCACATAGGCCTTTTTGGTAGACAGAGCTTATTTCTTCCAGATCATAGGTCACTGGCCCGAGTCTGAGCTGAATGGGACGCACAAGGAGGAAGAGATGAACCCAGGAGGAGGGATCTTCATAGGGGCCCATGGGACAGCATCTGAGCGGGAGGGGGATGGGGGTAAGGGGCAGAGTGAGTGGGGAGAAGCCCAAGAAAGCTCTACTGCCTGTTGGCTGTGTGGTCTTGGACAAGCGGCTTACTATTTTTGTGCCTTATCTCTAAATTGGGGCTAATAACCCCCCCTTCAGGATCATGATGGTGAGCATGAGGTAAGGTGTGCAGAGTTATAGCAGGGAACCTGGCACACAGTGGGTATTCAACAGATGGCAGCTGCTATGGGGATACCATATGTACTTCCCACCTTTTAGAAAACCTGAGTTCACGCATGCATCAGTATCTGCAGGAGCTTGCTTCCAGCACCCCTGCGGATACCAGACAGGCTGCTCAAGTCGCTTTCGTAAAATGGCGTAACTATTTGTATTAAACCTCTATGTGCCTATCCCCTACAGCAGGGTAGGCCTACGCATCACTTCATTTCTGTGGATTCAGCGTAGCGCTTGTTACGTGGCAAATTCAAGTTTTGCCTGTTTGGGACTCTGAATTTTTTCCCCACATATTTTCAATCCGTGGTTGGTTGACTCTGTGGATGTGAAACCCACAGATACAAAGGGCCAACTATACGTTGCCAGATAACACATCACCCCAAACTTAGTGGCTTAAAATAACAAGTCTTTTTTTTTTTTTTTTTTCACTCGCCTGGTATCTCTGGCCCAGAAACCCAGAGCTTGGCTGGGCGGCCGTGGCCTGAGCCTTTAGCTGGAGGATCCACTTCCAAGGTGGTTCATTCACATGGCTGGCAAGTGGGTGCTGGCTTCTGGCTGGGGACCTCCACGGGGCTGCTTCAGTGTCCCTCATGGCATGGTGGCTGACATCCCCAGAGCAGGTTTCTCCAGGAGGGCAGAATCTGGCTCTATCTTGCTCCCTGCGGTACACCCAGAGCCTGGCTTCATGGCTGGCTCGGAGCATTCTGGGAGGGTTTGCAAGACGGAGAGCTGCCTTAGCTATTCTGCCACAGTCCCTTTGCATGCCCTGCAAGATCTTTTCACCGCTGCATGGTAGGAAGGGGGCTCAAGGTTTTAAAGAGGATTCCAAGGTTGCGGGAAAGAATCAGGGGAGAGAGCTGCCAAGGCTCAGAGCCCAGCTGCCCCTCCTTACTGGAAACATCCTTCCAGAGCTCGACCTTGGGCTTCTGAGTGCGTTCGTTCTAAGGGAGTTCACGTTCACAGAAACCCAAGTCACTGTCCTGCAATGCCCAGAGCTGTGCAGGCCCTGAGAGGGAGGACACGCACGTCCTGCTGAGGGTAGCCCAGGGGCCCAGTGTTCCCGCTGGCCCCAGAAAGGACAAGTCAAAATTGCTGTTCTGGTTGAGTGGCAGATACAAAGGCCCTGAGGTGGGAAGGCATGGAGCAGGTTCTGGGGCAGGGAGCGGGTTCAGATGAGGCTGGAACACAGGGATAAAGCCAGACTGCGGAGCCCTGGTATAACTGAGGCAGCCATGAGGAAGGAAGAGGGAGCCGGGGTGGGGAGAATGAAGCATGCAGACAGCTAGGGTCTGGGCAAAAGTCAGGAGGGTCTGACCCCAAGCTGCAGCCCTGGGGACAGGATGAGCGGATAGGAGAGAGGCACGTTCCAGAGATATTTGAAAGTACACTTGACTGGATTCGGTGAGCAGTTGACAGGGGAGGAAGTGGGGCTGGTGGGGGAGGCTCTTCCTTCTGGATGTTTGGAGGCAGCCGAGCTATAAGGAGGCTTAAGGTGTTTACTCAGTGTCCCGGGACCGGCAAGAACCCCAGAAAGCCTGGGGCCTGGCAGCGTCCGGGCCATGACGTCATTCACACAGGGGGGTTGGCTGCAGCCTGTCTGGGGTGAGGCCCCCACTGCTGCTTGTCTCCCAGGCAACTTCCTTTGCTGAGAAACATGCAGTAATGACCGTCTAGCTTTGCAGGTTACTAAGCACTTGCACATATATCTTCGCCTCATTAGCCTGTCCCAGTGAGCATGGTTATTCCCATTGTACGGATGAAACAACGTAGGCTTCAAGGCTGGGAGAGGCGTGGCATCTTTTCTAAGCTCAAAGAGGTGGCAGAGCCAGGTCTGGAACCCAGCTGTCCTAACAGACATCCCGTCTTTCTCCTCTCACGGCTCCCTTAATAGCCACTTAAATGGAATCAGCTTCCCAAGTATCTGCAATTCCTCCGGGGCCTCTGTGTTGGCCGTCGGGGTGGCAGGTTTGGGTTGGAGCTGCAAGTATCTCCGTTTTTTTCCTTTCTTAAGGTTTGTTTTATTCCTGGAGAGGTGTGTGGGGGTGGGGGCACAGAGCAGTCTCCATAGTTGTAGATCATTAGCTGGGACAGGGTTTCATTCCACACAGGTGCATGTGGGGCCGTGTGGGACGGGAACTGAACTGGGCGCCTCCGGCATAGGAGGTGAGAACCTTCGCCCCCAAGCCATCCTGGCGGTGACCAGTTGCGCCGCAGTTCAGCATATGGATTTGCACGGGCTGGGGCTGGACATTGAACCCCGGACCTTGTGATTTCAAGGCAAAAGGTCAACTGCTGAGCTGTCCCGACATGCCCTCTCTCTCTCTTCTTTTTTTAAGGTGGAGGATCCTGATAGCAGTGTTAGAAGTGTGGATATATGGTGGGGTGGGAGTAGCGGGGTGAGGGCCAGAGAGATCAGAGCCATTAATCAGAGGTCCCTGAAAGCAGGCTAATGTGGCTAGGCGGTGACCAGATTGTAACATTGGTAAAGCGGGGCACCACTGACCGGGGGGAGGGGGTTCTTGATTAAAAATGTGGTCTATCTCCCGCCGTTCCCTAGCTTGTCGTGCACTCTTTCCAAAAATTGGGACTTTTTTAAAACGCCGCAGGACGCAGGACAACTTGTTAAAAATCGGGACTGTCCCGCCAAAAGCAGGACGTCTGGTCACCCTAGGCTAGGGCCATGTTCAGGTAACGCCGCAAAATGGCAATGACCATGGGCAAAGGCCCATCAGGTAGGCACCAAGGTCACCAAGATCTTGATACCAAGAGCTCTGTGCTGTCTCCCTCTTCTGGTGCCAGATGTTTAGAAACTTGACCCCCTTTCCTTGTTTGCTCTTGTTTATTGTACTCTCCTTGCCCCCCAAATGCCCCCCATGCCTGTCTGCGGGTCCCCTCTCCCTGTAGTGGGTGGCTAGAGTAGTGACAGGTCCCAGAAGGGAGCTATGGGTTCCACCCCCTTAATTCCTTCCCCAGCTCTCCTTGCAGCCGGAACACCTAAATGCTTTCTGTGACCAGCCCTCTCAATGACTGGAGCTTTCTCCCAAATCAGCACTCTTTCATGCTACATTAGCGTTTATTGGTTTGATATTTACATTTGGCAAAGGAGCACCCAGTCCCTGGGTCCCTGGGAACACACACTGTCAAGTGACACAGGCTCCAATGGCCCCCTCCCGCCCTCATCTGCCACCAGACCTTTCGTAGACCGAAAGGTCTGCTGATAAACAGCAGCTTCTCCCACGGAAGAAGGAGGTTCCCCAAACAAGAGGCCTCGCAGGGACAGTCTGAATTTGTATTGCAGTAATGGACATCCGTGATAGCTTCTCCTGTGGATTCTAGCCTCTTTGAGGACAGGGATCTGGTTCTAGTTCTGTGAATTTTTTTATATTCCCCTCCACGACCAGGAACCAAGCTTTGCAACCCACAGGTCTGCTCTCAAATTACTAGGAAGTCCTGTCCTCCCTCCCTCTGACAGCTGCAGTGGGACAGGGGGGAGGAATGATCAGGGAACGTGAGGTCAATGGGGCCACGTGGTAAGAAGGAACGTTCTCCCGTCTTCCCATCAAACACGCTGCAGAGCTGGCCAAGGGGACCAGCCCGCAAGGTTGTGGTGGCAGAAGGAAGCGGTGTGTGAGGTGGTTAGAGCCCGGCAGAGCTGGCTCCAAAAGTCAGCGCTGCTGCAGGAGAATGGGCCTGTTTCTTCTCGGGTAAAATCAGGATCACAGCAGCTCCTCTCACGGGATGATGGTGGTTTCACTTCCACCCAGGCGGAGGTGGGGCCACGCGGGGCAGGAACCGAACCGGGGGTCTCCCGCATGGGAGGTGAAAGCTTTCACCACAGAGCCATCCCAGTGGTTACCAGTTGCACCGCAGTTCAGCATATGGGTTTGCACGGGCTGAAGCCGGGAATCGAACCCCGGACCTTGTGATTGCAAGGCAAGCACTCAACCGCTGAGCTCTCCCAGCCTCCCCCAGAATTTGTATTTTAAGACCCCCGTGTGAGTCATAGGCGCATTAGAGTTTGCGAAACACTTTAGTGCCCCCTGTGAGATTTGCAATGGGAAAATGACCGGTCTGATGTGCAGGATGAGAACACGTCCGCAGGAAATGGATGGCTTCTTGTGCTGCTCCTGAGCTATCTAGAAGATGACTTGTGACTCCTGTGTGTCACGAAGCTTGTCCCTACTCAGAGCTGATCCTCACAGGCTTGGTGCACTCCAGTGCAGGGTCTCACTTCGCCTGTTATCCAGGCATTGTGTACAGTCCACCCCGAGGAGAGTGCGGTATTGTCCCAGGGGCTGGAGCTGTGGTGACAAGAAGCCCAGACAAAAATGGCATGTCCACAGACGAATTCCTTTGTTAGAATGGAATTTTCAAAAGCTTGAAACACTTGACTTGAGGATGCTGGGGTAGCTCAGCAATTGAACCTCGCCATCACCAGGTTTGGGGTTTGATTCTTGGCCCTGGCCCTTATGTTGAACTGCAGCGAAACTGATAACCATTAGGATGGCTCAGCAGTGAAAGGTCTCACCTCCCATGTGGGAGGTCCCCAGTTTGGTTCCCCTCCTGCGCGGCCCCACATCCACCTGTGTGGAATGCAACCATGTCACAACTGATGATATACAACTATAGACACTATTCTGGGCCCTCCCCCTTCTCTCTCTCTCTCACTCCTCTCAAACAATAAAATAAATCTTTCAAAACAACAACAACAACAACACTTGACTCTTATGCAAATATAAAATGACCAGGGGTCAGAGATTTGAGGGACTTCATTCATTAATGAGGGAACCTCTAAGATGTTAAAACCGGTTCCAAGGAGGATGTGAAGAGTGAGGTATTTATAGGCAATTTAATAGAAGAATGTTAGGGTGTGGTGGCTAGGTTAGAAATTATTTGCATCTCTACTAGACAAAAATCTGAAAGTTAACCAACCTCTGTCCCTAGGGGATTGTCCAATAGCCCAGTCAATAAGAAATCAATCAAGGGTGCCAGCCCAGCACTGACTCAAAGAACACCCAATAATCTCGCTCGCCTATTTCCAATTGGGGGCAATTTTTTCTGACACTACTTCGGTTAGTCCTTGAGAATCCAGAAATAGCTGTTGCCTGAGAATTACTCTCAGAATGGAATGTGGGTCTTAGAAGGAAAGGAGGAAAAAAAGAGGAACAAGCCCAACTTGTCCCAGAGGGGACGTGTGCTTCCTTGTCCACCTTCCCTCTGTCCTGCCGAGTGGGAGTCGGCACAACTGTTCACAGAGGGCATGAGCTGTCATCGTGAGGGAGAAAATGGCAGTTCACAGAAAGGAGACGAGGCAGCCTGCTCCGACTCCCTCTCTCTTTAACCTTGGCCACCGTGCAAAGGGGGATGATGTATCTGCAAACATATACAGTCCAAAATATTTCCCCCCTCCTGAATAATCCTTGCCAATATTGTTAATCTGTGGGTTGACTTCAGACCAAAATAAATCTCTCAGCCTTGGCCACCAGCTAGCTAATTTTACTTTGTAACCAGGGAATAGACCATGTGGGCCCTCGGCCGACCACTCTGTTTGTTTAGCTTTCGCTCGGCTACGGTTTAAAAATCACATTTGGAAAAGTCGACCCTCTGTGCATAACAACAACCATTGAAAGAAACAATAGAGATAGATGAATTGAAAAAGGCAAGCTTTACTATCACCTGCCACATTGGTCTCTCTTCTCCGGATTTTGATCATCCTCATTAGCAAGGCTGAGCAGCCGTCCTGTTTTCAATGGGACAGAATACAACAGTCCTGTCCCATTTCAAATGGTACGTGTGCTCAGCCTACGGACACCTTGAATTGAGGCCAGTGACACTAGGCTGACCAGATGTATGGTTTGAAATGGGACAGGACCGTTGTCAAACGGTACATCTGGTCAGCCTACATTAGCCTCTTCCACGATGTCTAGAGTTGTGAAATGTGCCCCAAAGCAGGATACATGGTCATTCGAGAGAGGATTTGCTTAGGCACTGAGTATATTCTGTCACTGTTTTTGCTCACTACCTAAGAAAATGCAAGAGGGTTCACCTTGACCAGTTTTAGGGAAAGTAAGTGGGTAGAACCTTAACCTGTCAGCTCTAGAAGGGACCTTGGAGGGCATCTTGTCCAGCCCTGTCAGCTGACAGGCAGGATAGCTTAGTGACTGAGAGCACAGATTTGGAGCCAGACAGCCCCATTTCGAACCTGACTCCACTGCTATTGGCTCTGTGACCTTAGACAAGTGACTAACCTCTGCCTCAGTTTCCTCATCTGTAAAACAGCTAATAATAATTGTACCCACCTCATAGAATTGTAATGGGGAGGAAATGAATAAACACACCAGGAGGTGCCAAAAATACGTATACACATTTTAAGAGATGTTATCTATGTATTACTTTTCACAGTTAAACTGAATTACGGTAGCAACGTATAGTATGACGTTCACTCAAACGATGGTGTTAATCAAATGAATGCTAGCATCACCCTGCGACAGGCAGGACAGTCAAAGAAAATGATGAAAGCACGGTTGTTGTTCTAGGAGCGCAAGGCCATTTTGATGTGGTATTTGAAATTCAAGAACATTGTGGAAGTACAGCGACAATGGAGGTGTGAGTATGCAACCGAACCTCCAACGCTCCTAACAATGGCACACATTCATGATAAGTTTGAGATGCATGGCAAATTGAAACGGCATGCCACAGCCATACAAGTGGACACTTTGGTTAATGTTGCTTAAGCAGTAGTTTGCTGTCATCAGAAGTGTCTGGACACTGATGGTCACCACTTTGGGCACCTCTTGTCATTGCAGAAGTCAAATGTGACTTGGATTCATCTTTTGTTATTGGTATATATTGAGTATTACAATTTTAATACAGTTTTTTCCTTTCTTAAAATGTACATTTTTTTTGGGCACTCTCTGTATACAAAAGCATCAAGAGCACTGCAAAGCATACAGTAAGTGCTTGATAAGGAAACGAGGCTCGGAGAGGAGGAGCAACCACCCCAAGGCCATTCAGGGTGTTGCCAAACTGAGTTGGACTTGATGAAAAAAGAGGCGAGGTTATTGCCTCTTGGAAATTCTGACTAATAACTGTTTTCTTTGCTTGTGTTACATCATCCTCACTCACCACTTGGAAAGAGCCCTAGTGTGAGAGTCAGGATGGTGCATTTTAGTACAGGCATACCTCTGACAGTGGTCCTCCCGGCCATCAGTTCGGGTCCCTGTTGGTACTAACATCTTATCGTTCAAAAGTAGGGTCTGCGTCCTCCATTCAACTCATGTCTGTCTCCTTGCAATACTCTTTCCACTGTTTTCTTCTTTCCCCATTTCCCTATGACATTTTGCTCAACTGTGCCCTGTGGGTATAGCAACCAGTTGCCTGTTGGCTCTCCCACTCTGTCCCTTCCCTTATTGTTCCCTCCTCCACTCCCCCCTGCTAGGACAATCATGGGCTTCAACTGCCCCACACCTGAGTCCTACAGTTGCCATATTTCAGTTGATTAGGTGCTGTCAGTCTTGTAAGCGCCTTGAAAGTTACCATGCAGGTATCTTGAAAGTAGGGCCTTGATTTATTCCTTATCATGACCCACTTTCAGGACCTAATAGCATGCCCCTGGCAGAGTGGTTTATTCATTATGGTTTGTTGAGTGCCTCTAAAAT
>PVKE010023491.1:0-24582 GCA_004027555.1 Craseonycteris thonglongyai
TCCCGCCACCCTGCCCTGCGCAGACTCAGTTCTTACCCTGCATAGGCTCAGTTCCCGCCCTGCACGGCCCAGTTCCGGCCCTGCGCTGTCCAGTTCCCGCCACCCTTCCCTGCATTGCCCAGTTCCGGTCCTGCGCTGTCCAGTTCCCGCCACCCTGCCCTGCGCAGACTCAGTTCTGACCCTACATAGGCTCAGATCCCGCCCTGCACGGCCCAGTTCCGGCCCAGCGCTGTCCAGTTTCCGCCCCCCTGTCCTGCGCAGGCTCAGTTCACGCCGCCCTACCCTGCACGGGCCCAGTTCCGGCCCTGCGCTGTCCAGTTCCCGACCTGCGAGCGCTCAGTTCCTGCTCAGTGCGCCTTAGTTCCCGCCCTGCGCGGCCCAGTTCCGTCCCTGCGCAGTGCCAAAATCTTTAAAACTTTTTTTTTTTTTTTTAAATACAATAAAGGCAATATGTGCTGATTGTAGAAAATTTGAAAATTTTGTTTTTTAATATGTTGATGTGTTTCCTCCAGTGTTTGTAAATTTACAAGCATATAATTTTATTTCATAGCTCATAGAAGATAGTTTTGCTTCTTGCTTTTGTTCTTTGAACATTGTGGGCATTCTTTCATGTCATTAAATTTGTAAATTCTGCCAGAGAGGGTTCATGTTACCTTGGTGATGTAGATTGATATTTAAATATTTTCTTTCATTTGACTGTCTATTTTGCAATCATTTTTTCAGCTTACTTTTTCCCCTTGTAAAACTTTTTAATATTTACATAGATCTATTAATCTTTTGTTAATGCTTTGAACAACATTCCTCATGTGTTTAATTTTGGTAGTTCTGTGATTTTTATTTATTTATTTATTTTTAAAGCTCAGACCTTTGATACGTTGAGAATTTATTTTTGTTTGGGTTTAGCCAGTTACTTTGATACCAACACCACTTTACTAAGCAATCTTATTTCCTCATTTGATTTACTATCTTACACTTATTTAATTCTAAAACTAAATTGTTTTTAATTTAATCTCTTTCTGAGATAAGGATATTTATAATGCTTGTTATATACTGCCAAATGACTTCTCAGTTGAATTTATTTCTTAATAATATGTCATTAGTATGGCTTATTACTCAATTTCTGAATTCTGAAATTTCAGGCTTGAAAAATCTCAAAACGAGAATAGTAGACATAATGATAGATGCTTTGGAATAGTGTAAAAAAATTACAATTTAACAGAAAGAATAGCAACCTTCTGTTTATCTATTTTCAGAGATGTCTCTGAGCTGACCGGATTTCCTGAAATGTTGGGGGGACGTGTGAAAACCCTGCATCCTGCAGTCCATGCTGGTAAGTGGTTGGTGCTTCAATTTAAAAGTGGTTTCCAGGAATATTAGAGTTGATTACTTTATAGAATGAACAAGGAAAAGGGCAGGTCATAAGCTCAAAAAGGAAATAAAATCTGTGAGGATATATTGGTTTTGTCACATTTGCTGCTAAAAGTCATAATATGTTAGAAACTGTCTAAATTCTAGTTTGCTTTCTATGCAATGGATAGATTCTTTCCCTCTTCTTGATCTTAGTTCTGACCTGATCATAAAAGAGTGATAGTTCCTGCTGGAGTTAAAGGAAATATTTAGATTTTATGTGTGAAAAGATTCTTATCACCATTCAAACTTAGAATAAAACATCACAATGTAATTTTCAAAAGAATTCTTTTTCTGAGTGTTTTACTTTGTTTATTTTTCTGAGACAATGGATTGCATATCAGCCAATATGGTGAGAAACAAGTATTTTACTAACTTACCAGTTACAATAAAATTCCACAGCGTGAAACCCTATAATGCTGAGAATCAGATGTGCCACTAACTTAAAGGGAAAACATAGATTAACGGAACTGACAACAGTTATTTTTTAAAGAATAATTTCTAATCTTAATTTTTAACTGTGTTGGCATTTTTAATTGGGCAATGTTAGAGGCTTTACCTTGATTGGAAAAAAGTACCTTATTCAGACTTGTTTTATGAACTAATACTTTAACTCTGTTAAATTAGGAATCTTGGCTCGTAATATCCCAGAAGACAATGCTGACATGGCCAAACTTGATTTCAATCTTATAAGGTAAAAATTTCAAAGTTGAAAATTTAATTCAGTAAGGATCAAATAATTATAAAGAAGATTATGCCAAACCTATTAACCCTTTTTAAAGGTCAAGATTAGCATTAGATTTAGTTTCCTGAATGTTCACTATAAATATTTATATTACCTTATGTGTCAGGTTGTGTTAGCATTTTGGTTTTGCCAAATTTTTATTACCAGAATGTGTACTTAAATTAAAAACAGCCTTTGCTTTTTTAGGAAGTTATGATTGAAATTTTAGTATATACATGCAACTTAGTTATTTACATAAAGATGTAATAATGTATAACAGCTTTACTCAGATATAATTCTATCATATAATTTCCCAATTTAAAATATACACCAGTGGTTTTTAGTATATTCAGAGTTGCTCACACATCACCACAGTTAATATTACAATGTATTCATCATCTCCCTCAAAAAAACAAACGAAAATAACATACCTGTTAGCATCCATTCTTCATTTTCCCTAATACCTTTTAGTCCTAGGCAACCGCCATTCTATTTTCTATCTCTATAGACTTGCCTATACTGCATATATCATGTCAGTGAAGAATCTGGTCCTTTGTGACTAGCTTCTTAGCATGGTTTTAAGGTTCATTTATTTTATAGCATGTTAGTGCTTCATTTGCTTATTGCTATAAAATCTACTGTATTGATATATTCCATTTTATTTATCATTTCATCAGTTGATGGGCATTTGGATTGGTTCTATTTTTTAGATATTGTGAATAATGGCATTATGAACATTCATTTACAAAGTGTTTTGGTGGACATATATTTTCATTTTGGGTATATAAACCTAGGAGTGGAATTCCTTGGTCAGATAACTGTATGTTTGACCTTTTGAGGAAATGCCACCCAGTTTTCCAAAGTGCTATATTCTGCATAATTGTGCAGTGGTGTATGGATCTAGATGACCTAGATCAGGGGTGGCGAACCTTTTGGCGATTGAGTGCCAAAGTTTATGAAATAAAGAGTATACTCGCTTGACTCGCGTGCCAACCCATCGAGTGAAATAGAGGTATGGATTATTTTTACGTCTATAAGAGGCATAGGATGTTTTTATATCAAAAAACAATAATTCTGCGTGCCGAAATAATTGTACCGTGTGCCACTTTGGGCACGCGTGCCACAGGTTTGCCACCCCCGACCTAGACAAATGATCACATACAGAGAACAAATGTTCTCTGTAGCCTTGTATTTTATCTTTATGCTAAAATTTTAAAAAGGTTTTTGATGACTTGATAATGTAAAGGGGAGCTAAGGTTACCCAGGCAGAAACATTACAATGTGATTTCAAGGGAATACTGTGTACTGAGAGCCTCTGCTAACTAGAGCCACTTTTGTTTACCTGTGCTGTGTGGTAGTGGGAGATTCTGGCTTTTGAACATAGTTGTATAGAGTTCTAAAATAGCAGGTTCACAGTGTACCTTTTAGACCTTTAGGGGTTTTGCTCATGCTAATAGCTACTAACTATATCGCTGTAAAGCACATCTGTTGAGTTTTTGGTGACAGTTTAATTCTTCTTTCAGAGTTGTTGTCTGTAATCTGTACCCCTTTGTGAAGACAGTGGCTTCTCCAGATGTAACTGTTGAAGAGGCTGTTGAGCAGATTGATATTGGTAAGTAGAAAAACCATTTCTGAAGACTAACAGAGGAGGAGCATGTTTAAATTGTCGAGATTTTGTTTTGAAACTCACTGTTGAAGAAGTAGAAAATAATCGCTGCTCCCCGATTGCATTCCGGGATGACTGTAATTCGTGTATATTTTCTAAGCTATTTCTTTATATACGGATTCACATGGGTTATTTTTTCCCCTCATTTTTTTAAAGCCAAGAATTAAAGTTGAAGTACGAGTATGTGCAATGACTATGTTTGAAAGCGGTCACACTGATGGAAAACTACAAATTGTCTTCTGTTCTTCCAAGGTGGAGTGACCCTGCTGAGAGCAGCAGCCAAAAACCACGCTCGGGTGACAGTAGTGTGTGAACCGGAGGACTACGCAGCCGTGTCCACAGAGCTGCGGAGCTCTAACAATAAAGACACTTCCTTGGAGACTCGACGCCAGTTAGCCTTGAAGGTGGGGCGCACTTTTATCTAGGGCAGTGTTTGCAAAACAGTCAATACTTACTTATCACATTATTTTGGCTGCTCTCCTTTTGTTATAAATAAAGAGACCAAACTTTAGAGGGGTAGCCTTTTAAAAAGATTGAAAGAATTGGAAAGCAACTGATTCACTGTGCTATTTAGTATTTGGTATCTTTCCTGCACAGGTGTGTATGTAGGGAGGGTGGGTGTCATTGTCTTTGTCTTGCCCAGACCATCTTGTCCCCACTTTGGGAAATGGCTGCTAGTGTTTTACAAAACTTAAACGTTTTGTAGGCTTTCACTCATACGGCACAATATGATGAAGCAATTTCAGATTACTTCAGGAAACAGTATAGTAAAGGAATGTCTCAGATGCCCTTGAGGTATGGAATGAACCCTCATCAAACTCCTGCCCAGTTATACACACTGAGACCCAAGCTTCCCATCACAGGTAAAAGCTGAACTGGGGGGTGGGGTGGTGTCTGCCTGCCTGCCTGCCTGCCTGCCTGCCTGCCTGCCTGCCTGCCTGCCTGCCTGCCTGCTTGCCTGCCTCTGTGTTGTATCTGATTCCTTTTAGAAGATAAATTCTGTAATACCTCTTCTAGCCGCCTGAAATGCCTTTGAGATGCCAAGTAGACATGTGAGCAAGAAATACTGAGATAATCTAAGGTTTTGGAGAGAGGTCAAGTTGGAGATACAGTCTGGAATGTGTTATATCAATAATTTTGAAAATACAGGACAGGGTGTGATGGCCTGGAGTTCATAGAAGCAGGTCAAGACCAAGCCTTGGGTTAGCAGTGGAGAAATTAGCAGAGGAAAACGAGGTTGGGAATTCTGTAGAGTTTCATCCAATTAGAATGCTTCTGGGAACGTTTCTCTTGGTTTTACTTCTAGTCGGGCTGCATTTGGTCCTCCAGTAGTGTGTATGTGTGCGTGTGTTTTTGTTTTGTTTTTAAGATGGACTCTGATTAGGCTATAGAGCAGGGGTGTCCAACCTTTGGCTTCCTGGGCCACATTGGAAGAAGCATTGTCTTGGGCCACACATAAAATACACTAACACTAATGATAGCTGATGAGCTAAAAAATATATATATATTGGAAAAAAAAAAAATCTCATAATGTTGTAAGAAAGTTTATGGATTTGTGTTGGGCCACATTCAAAGCCATCCTTGGCCGCATGTGGGCCGCAGGTTGGACAAGCTTGCTCTACAGCTTTACTTTTCTCACCATGCTCGCTTCAGCAACACATACACTTTTCTCATCAAGTTCTGAAATGTTTGTGTAGATTTCTTTGCCTTTTAATTAAATGTCACTAAAAACATATCTGTGTGCAGTCTTAATAAATGTTTTCAAGTTCTAAGAAATGTACATCTATCTGGCCTTATTGACCCCACTTCGTAATGTGTGTATGTATTTTCCTATGTAGTTCTGAATGGAGCCCCTGGATTTATAAACCTCTGTGATGCGTTGAATGCCTGGCAACTGGTGAAGGAACTCAAAGAAGCTTTAGGCATTCCAGCTGCTGCCTCTTTCAAGCATGTCAGCCCAGCAGGTAAAGCATTGGGCTCTGGAACCTTCTGGAACTGTTTGAGTTGCACTTCTTTTTAATTAAAAAAAATCACAAATTCTAATATGAACATAGACAGTCTATGAAGTCTAAAAGCACTTTTTGCCAAGTTTATTAACACTTTCAATTTAGTAACATGATAAAATAACACACATGTATTTACATATACACAATTGTGTAGCATTGGGAAATCAGGAAACAGTTTTTGTGTCGTGGAAACATGAAGTTTTAGAAAATATAAAAAATGAAATGACTTAATGCAGTATGACTTGAATACTTTTCCACGTGGTTTAAGATGAAACTGAGTACACCTAAAGAATCTATTCTTAGGACACTTTATATGTAACTTTTTATAGCCCTTAAGATACTTTTTCTTCTTTATGTTTACGTCAGCTCTACCTATTAGTTATTTGTATTGCCAGATCTGCTAAGAGTCCAACACATAATTAGTCCTTCGCTGTTTTTTCGATGTTAAAACGACGAAAGCAGGGAAGAAATGAATGGTGTGTGGTAGGAGGCAGGATGGAGAAAGTGAGTAATGAAGTAAGCTAGCTTCACACACACCTGGTGCTGGCAGCCCTTAGTGTGTGGCTGTTTCCAGAGTCCAAAGAGATTTTCCCCTGCAGCTGTATTTTTGGTGTTTAATTATCTGGCCAAACATTTTTGTTTAATTTGGCACAGGTGTTAGAAATGATGCTGCCTGGACTAGATGTTGAGAAAAATGGTTTAGGAGTTGACAAGTGGTAGTAATTTGAGGTTTTGGGTTCTTTCGTGATTTTTCTATACCAGGTGCCGCTGTTGGAATTCCACTTAGTGAAGATGAGGCCAAAGTCTGCATGGTCTATGACATGTATAAAACCCTGACACCCATCTCGACTGCATATGCAAGAGCAAGAGGTCAGAAGAATAACAGGGTTTTGGTTCAAGTAATGTTTTATCTAAAATAGATTAAGATGGTAATAACCTTGTTTCATTGTCAGATCTCAAAGTAGCTTTAATCTGTTTTATTAATATTGCAGAATGAATGTGTGCCTTGGAACAGATTTGTTTCTAAAAGTGAATGTTAGTATTTTAGTATGTAATGAAATATGGTGTATGTAATTTCAAGTTAGGATATTGAGTGTGTTTGTATTACTTAATATATGACTGAAATTGTGTGGTTATTATGACTACTGAATTTTGTTAGGATTTATAACCAGTGTTCAGTGGTTGCACTAGAGCCCATGTGGCCACAAAACTTAAAAAATTTTACTATCAGGCTGGTCAGAAAAAAAGTTTGCTGAGTGCAGCTCTGAATGTAAAACTAAAGAATACTTCCTCACTGGTTATTTTCATTGTTAAATGACTTAATGTGATATTTAAATCTTATGTAACAATAATGTTAGGTTTAGAGAAATGGATTTTATGTGATAAATATGTCATTTTAATTTTTATTTACAGGGGCTGATAGGATGTCTTCATTTGGTGATTTTATTGCATTATCTGATGTATGTGATGTCCCTACTGCCAAAATTATCTCCAGAGAAGTGAGTGGGAAATTATCCTGATATGATCCATGCATAACTAAGCTTTTTTTGTTCATAATTTAGTATCTATTAAAACTGTAACCTATATTATTTATAATTGTACCATCTGTAAATTATTTAAGCTTATCATTAATGTTCCTGTTTTATGTAGAACATGAATGCTTGGCTGAATTGTAATTTTGAGATTTAGTGGATATGTCAAATAGATATTTAGCTGTTCTGATAAAGCATACTTTATATATTTAATTCTTTTAAATGTTCTAGTAGTAGTTACCTTAATGCCAAAGCTATTGTTTCTGAAGAGCAGAGAATGTCATCTTGGAAAGTGATAGAATAAGTAATTTTAAGCCTTCGTGGGTCTGAAAAGAGAACAGTAAATTGGGGAAAATTACAAACTGCTCTGAAAAACTAAACCTCCATCAGCTGAGTACCAAACACTCCAGAAAAATCAGTGGTGCTGGGGATGGAGAGACAGAATAAAAAAAAGACAACTTGGAGAGAAAACTAGGTAGTAGTGAAGGCTAAAGGGGCACGTGGCTTGTGACAGTATTTAGTTGCTTCAGGGATTCTTCCCAGGACCACAACCATCCCCCGCTGCAGTGGAACTGACACACAGTGTTGTCTATTATAGCACAAGGCTTTGGAGTATGAGCTGTGTGACTTCTGTATCTTTAGGTATAAGATGTTACATCTCCAGTTTAATGTGATCCTTTTGTCTTGCTGTTGAGGAACCTACCTAAAGTCATTTAGCTAGATTCTGGCAGAACTGGCACCAGAACATTCTCTTCCAGTGCAAAACACTCCCCGTGAACAAAATAGTAAAAAATCACTTTTCTTCTATAGCGTATGCATTGGCATTAGAGTGAATCATAGTTAAAATTGAAATGAACCACCAAAAGCTTTGAAAGGATGACACATAAGGTAAGGTGAGCTGTGGAAAGTTGTATTCTAATATAGGTCCCCCAACTAGAGTACAGTAAGCCCTCACTTGTCATCATTCATAGGTTCTCTGACTAAGCAAAATGACATACAATGAAACCAGTTAAATGATACACTAGTTTAAGTTCCTACAGTGTCTCAATGATGAAATGATGTTATTCGAAAACCTGCTGTATTAGCATTAATCTGTTGAAGGTAGAAACCAGAAAATACTGCTACATTATTTAAGATTAATCTAGATTTTTAAAAAATGTTTTCTCTATTTTTTTAAATAGAAAATATTTAACATGTTTACAGGTATCTGATGGTATTGTTGCCCCAGGATATGAAGAAGAAGCTTTGAAAATACTTTCTAAAAAGAAAAATGGGAATTACTGTGTTCTTCAGGTTAGCGAAATTCACATTTGAAACAATAATTTGCTCTTTTATTTTGTGTCGGTTTCCCTTCATATTTTATCTTTCTTTTATATTGACTTTCTTATTTATTTCTCTTTACTGCAGTTTCTCTATCCTTAATTCTGCAGTGTCTTTTTTTACTATTGATTTTTGGCTTTAAGGTGAGGGTGACTTCCTTACTTGGTGTTATATTTTTTAATTTTTTAAATAAGTAGTACATTTATGTGGTTTTTTATTCAAAAGGATTAGAAGCCCTTTGAAGAAAAGTCTCCCCATCCTTCTGCCATCCTGTTAACCTTTCTTAGAAGTGTCTAATATTTTAAATTTCTTATCTTTCTGAAGTAATCTGTACATGCTTAGCAAATATTTGCATTTTTTTCTGTTATTTTTCCCTTCACTGATACTGTTTCACCATCTTGGATGTTTGTCCCCTGTCTGTGCATCTTATCTAGACAGGCACCAGTCTTCAGCTGCTACACAGTACCTGCAGTGGATAATTCGGGGGAAAGTCCTAGAAGTATAGTTTCGATAGGGTCACAGGTTATATCTAGTGGTACTTCTGATAGATAACTGTACCTCCTAGAGTTTGTACAACAAATTTAAGTCTTAATGGGAATGTGTAAAGGTGCCTGTTTCCTAACAACATCTCCAGCATTGCATTCTTAAACTTTTTCATCTTAACAGTAAGATAGATGAAATTGGCATGTCATTGCATTTTTCAT
Source organism: Craseonycteris thonglongyai (assembly GCA_004027555.1). NCBI lineage: Eukaryota > Metazoa > Chordata > Mammalia > Chiroptera > Craseonycteridae > Craseonycteris > Craseonycteris thonglongyai. The sequence goes on from PVKE010023491.1 coordinate 9,360, forward strand.
TTCACATTCTTTGTGGGATGAACATCTTTTCTCACTTAAGCAAATTTTTACTTCCTTTTTAGACACTGTCTGCCCATATTCTTTGCTTATGTTTCTAATAGGTTACTGAGATTTCTTTCCTTACTGATTTTTATAAACTCTAATGTATTTTGGAAACTAGCCCATAGTCTAAGGTTTTACAGTGATAAAGCAAAGAGTTATTGAATTGCAAGTAAAAATTTATAATGCACTTTTCAGAAAGTATTGATGTCAAGAAAATCTGTAGAATCCCAGTTCCATGTAATGGAAATTATTAAGTATCCTTCATTGTAAGATACAAATAATTACATGGTTCACCATACATTCCATATCTGCTTTTCTAAGAAGAGAAAAAACAAAATACCACTTTAAATATACATAGTATTTAAAGCTATTTGACAGTAAGTTCGACCATCCAGTTAGTGGCAACTGTATTCTTAAATTTCTTAATTATGTTTTTTTGTTATTGTTGTTGTTAAGAGTATTAAGTGTACATGACTACTAGTAGTTACATGTAGCAGCATGGAGAACGTTTTCCAAACCCTGAGGTTGTCATGACCTCTTTAGCACCTGACAGTATCATATTCAAAGGTGTGGAAAGACCACCGGAACTTCCTCAGTATTTTATTTGAGACATGGCTAAGTGTGCATATGGACATACAATTAATACAACTATGGAACAACATAATTCCTCTACCTGGCTAATGACTAGGGTTTTTTTTGACGTCAGCTAATAGGACACATTCCAATTTTAGAAGTTTTATAATGTAAAGAGAAAAGGAACATTTTAGAATTCAGGAAAATGCAAATTAAGCAGAATTAGCATGATTATTTACTTGTAAGTTATAGGTATTAGTGCTTTCTAAATCAAAGATCATCCAAAGGATAAATGAAAAAATATTATCAACTAAAAAATAGGGAGAAAGTGGTCTTATGCAGATTTTTCCTGCATCTCAATAGCTTTTCAGTTCAAAACCTAGGAGAGGAAGTTAGCAGTAAATGACATATTCAATTTTCCTTTTAATATCTTTTTAACTTATAATTCAAATATTAGGTATTTTATGATTTTTAGAAAGGGAAACTGGCATTTAATTTTTATGCCACTGCTATTTATTAGAAATTTGTTTTATCTACTAATCTTTCAAAAGGGTTTTATAGATAGTGTTTTTAGTTAATGCAACCAAAAATGTACTCACTGGAGTCATTGGTTTTAATATGTTGTATAAAAACTATGAAATCTGTAATACCCTATAGGGTTGTAAAGCCTATAATATATTTTTTGGAGCAAAATATTAGTGCTTGCCATTCTTTTATACCCATACTGAAATGATCTTACGTATATTTAAAGTAGGAAAAAATACATATAACCTTGCTTACAAAGAAATTCTTTGTGTATAAACCAAAGGAGAAATTTTGAGGAATGTAGCTATATTACTTTTAACTATATATTTGTATTTCAGATGGACCAGTCTTATACTCCAGATGAAAATGAAGTGAGAACTCTCTTTGGTCTTCGTTTAAGCCAGAAGAGAAATAATGGTGTCATTGACAAGTCATTATTTAGCAACATTGTTACCAAGAATAAAGATGTAAGTTTGAAAACTAGTAATTCTCTAGTCTGTTTTCAATATTTACAAGGAATTTATTGTGCATTTATTAAGTCCCATATTTAAAGCTGGTTGATATGCACATGGTTAGTAGATCTCTGAATCATAAAAGACCATATTAAAAGCTTCTGTGCATATGTATATACATAGGGATTTATCTCATTTATACATAAATGGAGTCATATCTTTGATAATTAGGTTCTTTAACTTGCTTTTTTTTCATGCAATAAACTGAAAATGCATTTCTATATAAGTAAATACATATCCACATCATCTGAAAGGCCACATAACCATGCATATATACATGTTCTGTGATACTTATTGTAGATTGTTCTCATTTTCAATGTTGTGATCAGTGTTTTTGTGTAGACAAGCTTTTGTGCTTGTGCTCTTTGTCATCTTTTAGGAAGGACATATTCCTAGGATGATAATGGTGATACATTTTTGTTGTATTTATGAACTATATTATTTAATACCCATAGCACTACATGGACATGGGCTGGGGGCAAGCTGATGTCATCTCTGTTGTAAAGATCACAAAATCGTGATGGGAAACGGTTAAGAAATCTTAAAAAAAAAAAAAAAAAAATTACCCAAAGTTACACAATAAGGATATGGATGAGCTGGTAAATGTTTTCTGAAATCTCTTAGTTGGGCCTTCTGTTTTGAAGGATATTTCTGCCAGGTCTAACATTGGCTCCCCGCCCCCCAGTACTTCAGATGTGTCAGTCCATTGTTTTCTGGTATTTCTGATTGACTGCTGGTCATGGGTTGTGATTAAACTATAGAGGTATTTTGAGGGTCTGGATCATATTTTTTGCTTTTGCTCCAGGGATCAGGCAGGTAGATCAGGTAGAAGTAGGTCACCTTCATCCTGGCAGGAATTGAGCTGATTTGAGTTTGGGTCTCAGTCACTGAGATCTTGTCTGGTTATGTATGGTCCACCCCTATTCTGCTGAAAGTCACCAGAGTCTTATTAGTACCATGCCTCTCTGCTCTGTACCCTGAACTCTTTGCCTGTTAGTCCTGTAAGACTGCAAAGCTGTGCTCAGATTGTTCGCCTATTACTTTATATTTTGAGAGGTCTTTTTCAAAACTTAGTTCTTTGTTGGATATGTGGTTTGCAAATAATTTCTTTCAGTCTTTAGCTTGATACAGGGTCTTTTGCAGAACAGAAGTTTTTAATTTTGATGAAGTCTGGCTTATTGTTTTTCAGTTAGCTGACTTACTAATATCAGTAAGTTGCTACTTAAATCCTTTGTCCACTTTGTACTGACATAAACCATTGTTTTTCTTTTCAGTTTCTATTTGCTCTTTATATTAAAGATAGTGCTTTAAAATATTTGTTGTTTTATTCTTTTATTCTACAGTTCACAATGCATTTTGAATAGTTTCTACTTAGAATATTCTAGACAAAGCAGAAAATGATCCTAATTTGATTTTCCTTGAATAGTGTTGGCTGTATGTGGACATCACAATTGTTTGTAATGTCTGTGCAAATTATTCAGTGTTTGTTTGTTAATGTAACTGTTACCACGTCTCCAGACAGTTGTTGGTACTATGGCAGAGAAAATGCTATTTGTCAGTTTTGGGGTAGATATGTTCTTTCCCATCTTGTGTGATCTGTGTACACATTTAAGCCAAAGTTGGTACAAAAATGGCATTGGTTTGAGTCTGTGATTGATTTGGCATTGTGCTGAGTTCCACAAATATGTTAAATATTGATCCTTTCAGTAAAACACAGTAGTGCTTAGCATGAATAGTGAATTTTACTCTGTGGTTTGAGAGATATAATTACATTATAAGTCTCTTAAAATAAGTGACATATAAGATGCATTCAGTTAAGTGACATTTAAAAAGCCTGATTACACTTACCATTCTGTGTTTCTTCAGTTGCCAGAATCTGCATTCAGAGACCTCATTGTGGCCACCATTGCCGTCAAGTATACTCAGTCTAACTCTGTGTGCTATGCCAAGAACGGTCAGGTAACCACGCTGACACCCAAGAGGGCTGCTGTTTTACAAAATGATACTCAGAAGTTCATCTGCCTCCAGTACTAGACTACTTAAAAGGGAAAATTGGCCAATTTTTTTTCTCTCCTGGGTTTGTCGGTATTTTGTTAAGTAACTTGGTTAAAACTAATGATGACTACAAAGTATCTTTGAAGCAAAGTATTAAAATTAGTTGTATTGCTTCTTGCCTAGAATGAGCTGGCACATTTTGGATTAGTGGGATTTGAATAGCTGCTACAAAAACTGGTGTATTTACCTCCCTCCCCACCCTGGGTAGTGTTTCCATTCAAAAGGGAGTAAAGAGTGGTGATGCCACCCACCATCCCAGGGTTTTGCAGCTCATAGGGTGTTTTCACATAAATTTCTTAGGTTATTTTACCAAAAATTCATAGGTTTTTAAATGTAGAGTTTGATGCATTTTCACAAATTATATAATTGTGTGACCACCACTGCATTCATGATGTTGAGCGTTTCTTACTGTCTGATGTTAAGCAAGATATTTAATATTTCTGAGGCACCAAGCTGTAGATCGCAGGGCTGAGCTGGCCCATCACTGGCATCTCCTGACTCCAGGGAAAACCAGGTTCTGCCACAGCTTCTATAGCAGTGGGAGCCCCTTCTGACCTCTTCTCTTTGGCTTGTGTTAAATTATTTGGTCTATAAGTGGGAGGGTTAGGGTGGCTATTAATGTGTGACTCAGGAAGACCTTTCAAATTCAGAATGTTGGTGATTGCCAACTATTACAAGATTACCGGTACTAGTCTCTAATAACAGAAACCTGGGAGATTGTAGCTACTGAGCTTCTTGTGTTTGGGTTTTAATAAGTTCCAGTGAGACCATGCTTCAGTACTAATGTCCAGGAGTTCTAGGAACTTCCGTAATATTAAGAGGTAAAAATGTATATGAATTGTAATCATAAACCTTAGCCTCACTTTTTCGTGACTCAGAAGTTACTTACATTTCTCTCCTTTCGGCCTGGTATTTTCTTTCACAAAATTAATAGGTATTGTTGGGAGGATGTGCACAAAGGCTCTTTTGAGACAGGTGTGTGGCTGAAGAGCCGTTGGATTCCGTGTCTGTGTCCTTCAGGTTATTGGCATTGGAGCGGGACAGCAGTCTCGCATACACTGCACACGTCTTGCCGGGGACAAGGCGAACTTTTGGTGGCTGAGGCATCACCCACGAGTGCTCGCAATGAAGTTTAAAACTGGAGTGAAGCGAGCAGAGATCTCTAATGCTATCGATCAGTATGTGACTGGAACCATCGGTGAGGTAAAAGGCTTGTCCTGGTTTGTGGGTGTCATGGATTAGTATGTTCACCCTTCTGTGTAATAGACTTTACTTTCATCACTGTGGAGAGAAAAATGCTATTTTCTTGAAGTTCTATATTGCCTAACATTGTTAATCTAAACTTCTTACCAGTTCCTCGTCTTCTGTCCATTTAATTTTCTTCATCCTTCCTGACACCACAAATCAGTCTTCTCCTCTGTCTTTTTAAATGTAGGCATGTACTTCCTGTGGTGATTATAAGCTATAATGGCAGGGACTGTTTTTTCAACCATCTTGATGTGTCTATCACAGTGCCAGGCATGACGCTGCCCATTAGGTGTATATTCAACATCACGTACACATTATCTGATAGCAGGAAACCAGTGTCTTTCTTTTTCACCCACATATTCCACAAGTACCATTAACAACTCTATATTTTTGTTAGTTTCATTATCTTTAGTATTTTGTTTTGGAGAAGGTAGACAGGAGCATCAGGTAGCTTGCGAAAATAATTGGGGATTTAGCCCCGTTTCTGGACATGGCAAGTGCTTAAGATATAACTGGACAGAAAAGAAGAGAAAGGTCCATTAATCAAAATCTCAGTGGTTTTCTGAAGGGCGAGGCACCTGCACCAAGTTGTCTCTTTGGAGACAGGAATGTGTGACATAGTGAATGTCACTGAAGAGTGAAGTTGCGGAGTATGCCTTGCAATTGTGAAGTACTGAAACAGCTTTTGCTTTTTACTTTAATCTTGTATCTTTCTGTTTGATGTTCCCCACACTTCTTGTCCTGAAAGAGTCTTTATATGTGTACAGGAATAAAAGTATGTTTAAGCCAAAAAAACACCCCAAAGGAAAACACCTTAAAATATGAATATTAGGAATCATGTTTTGATTTGTCTTGAGACTAATTTTATAAATATATTTAGAGTATCCATCATCATCTTTCCTTTCTTACTTTGATACAGGGATATAAAGTGGTAACTTTATCTTGGGCAGAACTGAAAGAACAGAGTATATTAGTAAACTGATGCAGAAAGTAAATGGTATAGTCTTTATTTAGTACACTTAAAAATCACTTTTTGTAATAAAATGTTAAAAGCATTAAAGAAAAAAGGAGATTCTAGATATAGGAATTTGAAAGTAAATGAGCATCATTATTTAAAATTCAGAAGTCTAAGGAAAAACACCCAGGTGCTTTCTAGCATTCTGATTTGTGTTGGATAGTACTAAAGATGGTGTCAAAACCTTTCTCTCCCTTCTCCCCCCATAGGATGAAGATGTAATAAAGTGGAAAGCACTGTTTGAGGAAGTCCCTGAATTATTAACTGAGGCGGAGAAGCAGGAATGGGTTGACAAGCTTAGTGAAGTTTCTCTCAGCTCTGACGCCTTCTTTCCTTTCAGGGATAATGTAGACAGAGCTAAAAGGGTAAATGTGCAATTGGCGTACCCTTTCTTAGAGTTGATGATTATAGAAACTGTTTCAGAGATCCTGCTTCTGATTTTTAAGTTCTGTGAGTTTATATATCCATGTAATGACAATGTGATATATCAGTGATACTTAGAGAACTGCTTTGACTTCTCCATTTGATCTATGCATAACCCAAATCCCATCATTTTGTCTTTTTGACTGAGTGAACTAGTCTGCAATGTGAATCATTCTTAGCTTATGCTTTTTAGATGGGGGTTTGGGTTTTTGTGCATTTTCAAATAAGACTGTGTTTTGAGAGTTGGTATTTGTTTCCCCCGCAGAGTGGCGTGGCATACATTGCGGCTCCTTCCGGTTCTGCTGCCGACGCTGTGGTGATGGAGGCTTGCAATGAACTGGGAATAATCCTCGCTCACACCAATCTCCGTCTCTTTCATCACTGATTTTGTTGCTCATTATTTTAAGGCTTGCTCATGTGTAGGTGAGAAATCATGTAGGAAATTTTGCAAATACTTAGAAAAAAAAATAAAACCTTAAGTCTTAATAATCATCGTGGCTGCATGGTATCTGGCATTTGTCTTTGTCTTAGAGCTACAGGCTCTTTAGTGTGATAAATATCACACAAATATCTGTGTGTGAGAGATACAGAAGTACCCCTACTTCCTGGAGCTCAGTTCATCATTACCTGTGAGAGGCATTTAAAAATCCTGACATAAGCCAGAGCTGCTGAGCTGCTTCCAAGTAAATGACACAAGCCTCTTAAAGCCACACTAGTTTCCTCACAGGGGATTCTACTCATGCAGAGTTTCTTTTCATCATAGTTCTAAAAAGCTTGGTTGTCTCGTAACCAAACAGCAGATTGTATCCTGTGAACTAGAAATTTAGAAGGGCATTTGTTGACCCATATACAGATAATGCTAGTACATACTTTTTCCTCTGTGTTAATGTGAAATGGTTCCCATTCGTTCAGCAAGCCCCTGAGGTCCCTTCTGGATCTGCGGGGAAAATGTAATTACTGTTTGCTGCTCAGGAACGGGCCCAGCATTACACTTACTGGGCTCACAGAAAGTAGGTCACAGTGGGAAGGTAGTGCCTCCCCTGCATCAGGACATAATGTGCATTTATGTCCCTGTGTGCCTGGTACTGACTGTTCACCTCTATTACGCCTGAGACCAAATAAAACCTACCGTATTGTCCTCTTTCACTTTAATAGATGAACCCCCCACCTATTCCCATGTCTTTAACTCACCTCCTCCCGAATTTATAATTTCTCAGGGTCATCCTTGTAGTCATTAATATATTTAGTCTAGTCCTTGTATAGTATCCTTCCACACTGAAACTAGACTGATTTGTCTGTTGTGACCAATAAGATATCAAATATGTGACCTCTGAGGGTATGTTATAAAAGACATTCAGTTCATTTACATTCATTTCAGTTGTTAATACATTTGGATTTGACGTTTGAATTGATAACTGTTTCCTCCCTAATCAAAGACTTCTGCTCGTTTTCACAACTGTTTTCCTCCCTCATCCCCCCAACTCCCATAATGATTCTTCAACTTTGAAATTGGGTTAGGGAGATAAATTTTCTCTTGGCTATTTTTTCTTTTTTTAATGATAAGCTTCCCATGGTTTCTGTTAATCTCTACTTCACGTATCTCTAGTATCTCCTGCGTTTCTCTCCTCTTGTAGAAACCGTTCAGTGTGGTCTGCTAGGCACAAACTTCCTTTAAAAAATAAATTGTAATCATGCCTGTGGAAAGTGCATAAAACATGTATAATTTGAGGATTAATTTTTAAACACCCATTTCACCAACCAGGCCAAGAAGAATTTTGCTCTAGCCCCTGCTCCCCCATTCCTGTTCTTGACTCTGTCCCCGTTTCCCTCCAGGAAACGTCCTTGTGCCTTTGATAACCACTACCTTGTTTTGCCACTCACCAGTTGGGTGATCTTGGATTTATGCCTTAACCTCTTGGAATTTGTTTTTTTATCTTTAAAGTGGATATGTTTTTACTCCTGGAGAGGCCAAATAGCTCCCGCTTAAAAGTAAATGCCCGGGAGCTAGTTTGTGAGGTTCAAGTCCTGGCTTTACTAACAGCCTGCTACATTAATTGGTTTGTCTGTTCTGAACATTTCATAGAAATGGAAGCATCTATGTAGCTTTTTGTGCCTGACTTCTTTCACTTAGCATAGTGTTTTCAAGGTTCGAGTTGTAATATGTATGAGGACTTGATTCCTTTTTATGGTCCAATATTTATCCATCAGTTCACGAACATTTGAATTATTTCCACTTTTTGGCTATGTCGTGAATAATGGTGCTCTGAACATTTGTGTTCTTACTTTTATGTGAATCTATACGGTATATATATATACCGGTACCTAAGCGAGGAATTGATGGGCCCTATGCTAATTATGTGGTTAATTTTTTGAAGAATCACCAAACTTCCACAGCGGCTGTTCCATCTTACATTTCCACCAACAGCATGTGAGGGTTCCAGTTTCTCCATCCAGCAGCATGTTTTTGAGTCAAACACTGCATAGCTTTTCAGCTCTTGGCTCAGCATCCTACAACTAACGCTGAATTGAACAGATCAGCGTTTTTTGTAAAATCCTGTCCAGAGGCCTCCTGGCCAAGGCAGTGTTTCCTTCTGGAATGAAACAGCGCTTTTTCAAAGTCCTGTGATACAGAAGAAATCCTTGGCCTTTCATGTGTTTCACATAAGGGGAGGCTGCTGTGGTGGGCAGCCTGCTAGACAGGTGATGTGAGCCCTCATGCATATAGGATGACGCCCATCATGCTGAGTGGGGCGGGGCCATTCACAGCTTCCAAACTGCTCATTTCAAGTCTTTGGGGGCTCCACACAGGAATTATTTTAGAGATATTTGTGTCTTACTGTTGTTAAAACCCACAGGTCTCTACAGAGAAAGTAAAAAGGAATTCAAGGAAATGTAAAACATGCTTTAATTATCTCCTACCTGAGTCTACTGAGGAATGTTAAAAATGCATTTCAGGGGGAAGCTGGGATGGCCCACAGGTTAAAACCTCACTTTGCAGCCCCAGGGTCCAAGGATTGAGTCCCAGCCCCTGCCTGTGGGGACCTATATGCTCAACTGGGGTGTGGTCCCCAGTTTGGTTCTCTCCAGGGCGAGCTTCCCATATTGGAGGTCCCTGGTTCAGCCCCCAGCTTGCGGGTTGTGCCTCCCATGTGGGAGGCCCTTGCCCAGTTCCTGCCCTACGCCAAGTGTGGGGGAGTAGGGGAGGCATTTGTGTGGAGATAAACCATTTTGAAAAACTGACGACGTATAACTATAGAGACTGCTCTGGGCCCTTTCCCTTCTCTCTGTCTCTGTCAAAAAATCTTAAAATTAAAAATTTTCAAAAAAAACTACTTATTTACTCTTTTTTGTCTTTCAGCTGAGCATCATTTCTCTTGCTCTTTATTACTTGAACAATATTCTCTTTGTAAGTTATATCAGTTTTTGTTTGCAATTCAAATGGAATCTCATTTTAATGAGAATAGGATATGGAGTGGGACAAAATAACTCAGATCTTCAATATGAGTGCCACCTACTCTTTAAAAAGAACCTGTTCAGTCTGAAAAATCCATGGCAGCTCCTGCTTGATTAGCCTTTAAATGTTCCCAAACATGAGAAGTCCCAAGAAAGTGGTCTTTTTTTTTTTAATGGTTGAAATGTATCTCCTGAAAATGGGATTTTTTTAATTATAGCCTGCCAGTAATAGAATTTGCTGAATAGGAAGCAATTCTGGCATTTAAATGGGCTGATGTGATCTTTCTTAATCATTTTAATGAGTTACATACAATTAGAGATGGAATGGAATTTTCCATGTTAATATAATTGAATTAAAAAGTAATTTCCTATTCTTGTAATTTCCACCTGATCATTTCTTTATTCACCTCCACCCAAAGTGCCTTACAAGTTTATAATGATACTACACAGGCTAATTCATATAACTCACTTAGGTCATTAGCGCTAAAAACAATACACAGCATTAAATTTCATAACAAAGTGCAGCAAGGCAAGATAAAGCTTCAGAACTATAATTTTTCTTTTTAAAGTTTGATATATTTACTAGTTTTACCAGATTATTTTTGAATTGGCAATTTCTTGCCTAAATCTAGGTTGGTCTTTTAATTATGCCTATTCAGTCAGGCCTGCTTAATACAATTCTCAGAGGAAGCTGTAACATGAGTCAGTAACAACTGTAAAAGATCTGAAATCCTCTGTTCTTGTGTTTGGTATTTCTGAGAAATAGCAAAAAAGAAAGTTTTTACTATTGCATTGTGGTTCCAAAACATAAAAGGTTATTTAAATTTATCTCATTTGTTCTTATTTAAATGTAGTTACTGACTCACTATTGGAATAGTTTAGTTTGTAAATATATTGCTTTTGAGTATCTAGCAGACATTCTGGAAAAAGTAGTGCCTTATCTTAAATTGGAGACTGGTTTTACATTTCAGTGTCCAAGTTGTCAAGGGGCTTGCTTACCCTTTAATACAGTCCATCTGATTTACTTAAACTCACTTTGGGAGAAATATTTTTAGGTTTGTAGTTATGTTGCAGGAAAAGAAGAGAGAACTTGGCTTCTCCTAGGAAAGTATACAAACGTGTGCCAAGACTATAGTTTGAAGTAAAGGTCAGTTTACTTAGCAGAGTAAGAAAACAAAGGCCACCCATAGGTCTCCACTCGCTAGTAGAAGAGAGACCCTCTCAATCACCTGAGGTTGAGTTTGTATGTTTTCTGCTACTATGGAAAATTCATTGGTATGGTAGTGGTGGGTCATGGGGGGAGAAAAGGCTAGAAGGACAATGTTAAGTTTATCTGTAACTTCAGCAAGATGCAAAAATAGGGGCGGGTTGATTGGTAAAACACAACCTATGGCCTGTCCCCACCTCGCCCCCTCCCCTCAAGCTTAACTACTAGGGTGGTCCAAATGGAACCTCTGGGTTGCTGTCATTGATTGTCTGCCTGAGTTCTGTGTCTTGGAGCACATAGGTAGCTGGCTTCAAGTCCAACCTTAGTTACTTTTGCAAAAATAGTCCTCATGCCCCTTTCCTAGATAAGTGGTTTGAAATAGGCAGTCTCAACCCAAAGCTACTCTTTCCTCATGTTTTTAAATACAAAGACCTTTAAACAAGCGGAGGTGCATGGCCTCATGTCTGAGGATGGAGCAGCCTGCTTTCTCGGGTGTGTATCTTCAGTGGGACTCCCCATTGCACCGTGTGGATTTGTATTGAGTCACATTCTCTCGCCAGTGAGCTATGACCCATGTATGTGACATAGTTGTTTAATATCACCATGATCTGTACTTTGTGACTTTTATTTTCTTTTTTCACAATACAGGGCAGTTACCTTGGTAAATACTAGCCTGATAATGCTGAAAGACTATCTGGGGTCTGGGTCTGGGTCCCGTTGAGGAAAACTCTGTAAAATAAAACTATAAAACCTCCGCCAAGTGAGATGGCAACCATCAAAGCACTTTACAAAAACTATAAATCAATTCAAATGTGAACTTGTTTTGTTTTTTAAACAAGTTAACTTTGAGGAAGTCTTTCTGTATTTAATGTTCATTGCCAGGTAGTTATTGAATTTTCCTATATTGTGCAATAATGTGTAAAAAAATTCCATGTTTTGTGTATTGAGTTATTAATCTTTTACTATTTAATAATCAACTGTTCCCAGTGCCACTATTTATTATTCTGAATGCCATATTTAATCCCAAGGGTTTGTTGTTAGCCCTAAGTTAAACTGACAAAGAAATGGCCTTTGATGACCAAGAGTAGGCAAATTTTATTCATCTGGGGCATCCTAAAAGCAATTGAGATTATTATATTATGATGTTTCCGTAAGACAAAACTCCTCTATGCTGTACTGTTGAAGTAGTTTTAACATCTCAGTCACCTTTTTATTATTTTCTTTGCAGGTAAACTCTTTGCATAAATGAAGGAAGGAAAGAATTATGATTGGAAAAGAACAACAAAAGATGGTTTTCGATTTTACTTCTGAAGAACTACCAGTAGCTAGCAAGTTAAATAAAGTTTGAGTCCACTTAAATCTGGTAAAGCAGAAAATATAAAACTATCTCCATTACTGAAGAGCTTGAAATGACAATAACAAACCTGTGTTTTTGTAATGACAGACTTAGAAATTCTTATACTGGAATCACTTAAGAATTAGAGCCATACACATCATAGGTTTTCATATGTTTGCTGAATTGAAAAGAAAAAAAATGTTCATAAGGATTATTATTTTCCACCCAATGTCTTTATATAAAAGAGAAGCGATGACTTTCAAGTTGTGGAATGTAAATCTTTTATTAAACAGTTGTCTTTCCACAGTAGTAAAGCTTTGGCATGTACAGTATAAAAATAATCACCAACCATAATTAAACCAAATTCCTTTTATCAACTGCATACTAAGTGTCTTCAATGCAATTTTTTTCCATATAAAAATACTGGGAAAAATTGATAAATAACAGGTAAGAGAAAGGTACTTCTAGGCAATTACTAGAATCATTTGGAAAAAGTAACCACCGTGGGTATTTTAAATATCCCAGTACAAGGACATGCCATTCCTACAGTATTGCAGGCCAGACAGTTAAGTGGAAGCAGAAGTGTTTGGGTAACTTTCCTACTTAAAATTTTGGTAATATCATTTTGGTACATTCTGCATCTGGGTTGGTGCCTTGCTTCCCTACTGATCCCAAACCAAATCACAAGTTAGAATCATTTCATTTGAAATACTGAGCAGTACAGAGTACTTGGGAGCAGAGCAGGCAATGTACTGCCCCTTTTATGAGAAAAGTCTCAAAACACTCCCAGGGTGATGCTTGGAGAAGCTGTGAGTTGAGCTGAAGCTGGAGAAGTTACTCTCCCGAGCAAAGGGCTTAAGGAAGAAACAAACACTCCAAAATGGGGTCTGCTAATGTCACTCCAGTTTGGATGGGATTTGGCAGAGATCCACGCTTGCTTTTCTGGGTTGGAAATATTACTCCCGGGAATCTTCTCTGTCAGCCTGTACATCTAAAGGCATGAAGCACTCAATTGGGCAGTTGACATTCTGTTAAAATAGAAGAAAAATTAGCAGGAAATACTGCAAAATATGTCAGAAAAAGGGGAGGGATGGGCTTATCTGACAATTCTGAATGGGATATTCCTAGCTTTAAGAATCTGCAATATACGGGGTAATAGGCAATGTTCGAGAGTTTAATACATTAGAACCTAAATATGTTACAGGATACAATATTCTGTTCTGAAGTCATATAAAAGATTTTTTAAACTGGTGCTTTCAAAAGAGTCCCACCGACTACGTGACTAATTGCATTTAGGGGAGAAACACTCAGGGGGCACTTGCACTTACAGTGTGTGAACTCTGGTGGTATCTCTGAGAATACTGGTTGTAGGAGTGGCCAGGGGAGCCTTCGTGACCAGGTTCGGCCCCTGGTCTGCGGCAGTTGTCACAGCGCCAGCCCTGAGAGCAAAGGCACGAAGTCACATGGGGTTTGTAATATAACCAGAGAACATCACAGTTTAGTGCTTTTGTTAAAAGAATTACAGCTCTTCATTGGCAAATACAAGCAATTAATCACAAAGGACACTTTGATGATGATTTCATGCATTGATAACTCATAGAATACATTATGGCTAATTAGCCATATCTTACAGCTGCCTCTTTTTCTGCCTTGCCTTTCTCTTGAAATGTCCTCTCTTTTCTTTCTGTTCAAACCCCACCCATTTGCTAAGGCTCATTCAAATCACATCTTCCTTAATAAACTTTCCACACTAGATGATGAAAGAGGTTTTCCTAGAATATGAGAGCTTTTAAACGGGACTTGAGATCACATGGACAAACACCCTCATGCACAGGTAAGGAAACAGACCCAGAGGGGCAGCTCAGTCAAAGAGGGCTGGAGTGTCACATGAACTGCTGTTGCTGGAGCTGCAGCTGCCACCCAGGTGGGTGACTCTGGGTCATGCTCTTTCCATTGCACCACATTGCCACTCCCTCATTTTTCCATAACAGCAACGTGGTAGCCTGTTACCTGGCTGCAGATGGCATGAGAGTGGGAATGGGGCCTAGGTGGGCCAGGGAGGCTCCTGAGGTTTTGCTAGAAAGGTAAGGAAATATGTTCTCTTTCAGTGTTGCTCCTGAGCTGCTAAGAGAGAAACCTGAGAAGGTGCAGGTCACCTCTGTCACCAACAGTGGGAGCCTTCTGGAGAATGAAGCCAATACAAAGGAATGGAGCATGTGATAGAGTGAAGCGCAACGCCACGGAGGGAGGGGCCCTGGAGCTGCCAGTTCTCTGAGCCTGCTTTAGCCTCAATTGAGTTGGGCTTTGTTCTTACAACAGAATCCTAAATGATACACTTTCTTTGTCATACTGTCAGTTAAAATATTTCACACACATTTCTCCATTTAAACGTATATTATCCATAATACGTAACACAATGATAGGCAAATGCCTACTTAGAGAATCAATGAATCTTGCTTTCACATAAAAATGTAACAGTTCTCACTTCTGTCTCCAGTGTTTCATTTAGTACAGAATATATGTCACACATGAAAGGGTTCATGTGCATAAAATAATGAGATGCTGAAGTGAGACCAAAACCCACTTCCCAACAAATTCACCTTCCACCACATATTTCTATACCAGGCACATTATAGGAAACGAGTGAGTTCAGTGATCACGGTCTTTATCAGTGTGAGAGCTACAGAGAGAGACTCCCCAGTTTCTATCAGTGTGGGAAGCGCCTCCCTCCCACTTAATCACTAGGGGTGGAAGGAGATGAGATTTCACAGGCTGCCCCAGGTCCTCAGGTGGGGGCAGAGGCAGTCCCCTGAAGACCCTTCCCAGCTGCCAGA
>PVKE010023492.1:0-24595 GCA_004027555.1 Craseonycteris thonglongyai
GGTTTGAAGTCTGCCTGCCCCAGGTCCCCTTTTATACCCTGCTGAGGGGCTGCTGTCATCAGATGCAGTGCTCTTTCCTTGTCATTGTTTGTCCTCATAAACAGGCAATTATCAAATTAGCCAAGTTTGTTTTCCTGGTTAACCTTTTCAAGATGGATGGAAAACACTGTTTCCTTTTCCTGCTGTGTTAGGATTCACCGCTTCAGAATCGCTTCTTATGTGGTTCTCTGGCATTAGTGGCCCCAAAGGAAGCAGTCACGTGATTCCTGTCACTAGATGGTGTGTCAGCCTCCTGTTGCACAGGACAGCATGTCTCCCCTTGGGTGATAAAGACTCTAAGAGACCCACACTCCTTTTGGTGACCTGGGAGGATAAAGCTGCATTTGAGTGTGATGGCTCATGTATTGTGGGCCAGGTGGGCAGAGGTTTTGAACAGGAAACGGCAACCCTGGCATGAGGGGAAGAAGACTCTTGGGCCCTTTTCCCTCCCCACTGAGATGCACGACCCATGTTCTAGACTTTCTGATGGGAAACCAGTAACTGTTCTAGGGAGGAGAACGAACTCATGAAACTTTGATGTTTCCCCCAGTGCTACTGAGTTATACTTAATATACAGAAATATTGCACATGTCTAATATATACATAGAGATGAGTTTGGACTCATGCATGCACCATAATAACATTTTCATAAGCCAGGAATAAGCATATTCATCACTGCCACTGCAAAAGAATTCTTGTGTTCCCTTTCCCTTCTTTTATGGGTGTGGTAAGAACACTTAGTTTCAGGTCTAATGTCTTCATAAATTTTTAAGTGCATCATACCGTATTGTTAACTACAGGCACCATGTTGTACAGCAGATTTCTAAACTTTATTCATCTTATATAAGTTTAACCTTATACTCATAGAACAACAACGACCCATTACCTTCTCCCTACCTCTAAAACCCACCACTTTCTTCTCTGCTTCTATGAGTTGAACTCTTTTAGATATCTCATGTAAAAGGAATCGTACAGTGTTTATACTTCTGTGACTGCCACTGCATTCAGCATGGTGTCTTTCAGGTCCATCCATGTTGTCACAAATGGCAGTATTTCCTTTTTTAAATGCAGAATAATATCCATTTCTATTAATGTATCAAGGTTAGCATTCAATGGCAGTAGTGGTTGGCAGTAAGCATGGACTTATACTGAGGTTACTGTATGTGAAACACCTATTTTTTCATTACAGTCATTTTCAACCTTTCTCATAGAAAATGCTGTGCATAGATATAGACCAGCAATTCTCAATCTCTTCTACCTGATACCAGGAGTCACAAGGCTCATTATACCTGGGGATGAGGTGCGGAGAGGAAGTGCATCATTAGAGGATGTGGGTAGTTCAAATCAATTCTCCCAAGGAATTTGGTATATTTACTCCTCTCCAATGTCATGCGTCATGTTGCAGTAATAACTGCTCATCTAGATCTAGGAAAGACTCTGACATTTCATCTTGTTAGATTTAGTCTCTTGTGCAAGGATGTCTAAATCATTTAAAACCATGATTCTCTCATTCACCATATTCAATCTTCTCCAACTTGGTGGCCTCCAAATATTTTAATGAAAAGACTCATATTTTATTTCTCATTTTTATGCTTTGTGAGAAGACTCTCAACCAAGATGAGATGTCCTTGGCATTGACCTCAGGATGACTAGTCTGAGATAGGAATGGCTTCCCCAAAACCATCCTGACATTGAAACTGATACCTACTTGGGAGAACATATATAAAAACAGAATCTTACAGGAAGTGTCATTCTCTCTGTCAGGGTTTACTTAACCCCCAAGGAGAAAAATGTATACAAAGAACCAACTGGTGGACTGTCAGAACCCCTTATTTTCTGAAACAATAATCATATAGTTGGTGCATGTGAGAGATTAACTTGCCCCGATTGCTATAATGGCTAGTAGAGGATAAGTGGGTGTCTCAGAGAGAGACATACTGACTCATCATGGTGAGGATGTTTTATGGAATGGCTGCCTCCATAGTCAACAGAGGGGTTTCAGTGTAAGCTTGCTGCATAGGAAGACTTGCACCAGATAGAGGAGTTCGGATGAAATGAGTTTGAGAATTCCTTTCTACCATAAGCAACTTATAAATCTAATAAATCAAACTCCTATGATGCTTTTGTTATTTTTGGCCAATTTTGACGTCTACCCTGACTCTAATTTCCAGATTGATATAACCAGGATGTTACCAACGTGGGCTCCATATTGGACCTCAGCTGGGGGCTTTGGCTGAAGGTCTACATTGTCTATAACTCTAATGAGTCCAGACCCAGCATTTTATTGGAAAGGTCCTGAGCCTCTTTCTCTGTCACAGAAAGATGAGGGAATAAAAGCAGATCTCAAGTTGTTCTGGGAGTAAAGGCCATAGAGAGCTCCATTACGGAGCCTGAAAAAAACTCCTAGGTTTCCATATGACCTTTTATGGTGGGAAAAGAATGTTCCTTAAAAGTCCTGACAAGAGGCCTTCTCAGTAGAGATAACAATTATTTATATTAAGTGGCTGAATTTTTCCCCCTTCATGGTGTGTGTGTGTGTGTGTGTGTGTGTGTCAGTGTCTGTGTATGTTACTTACTTCATATGATTAAAACTGTTTGGAAATCTCTCATAATTTCTCTTAGAACTTTAACAGTTTCATTTTGAAACTCATACTGAGTTTTTCATCCAAATGATTATATATGTGTTTGTTTGTTTAATGAATAAAGTTGTATCTCTCCTTCCTTTCCTTCTTTCTTTATCCAGAAGTTAATGAGCTGTCCTATGCCATTAAAAAAAGAACCCTTCCCTTACATGGTGATTCTAGACTACCACTTTTCATTGTACTTAATTAGTATAAGCTTTTGGGTCTAGTTGTGGACTCCGTTAAAGAGCACTCCTTACTGTTTGAAAACCACCAGGTAGGAGGGTTGCTAATGTGACTTTCAGTTCTAAAATTATTAAATGTGTGACCTTTTAAAAATTTGGTTTTACTTGAGTACTCATGTACCTCCTTTCTTCCACCTATCTAGGTTCATGTTTTTATTGTAGAATTTGTAATTGTTCTCAGATTTTGTCATATAAAATCATATTTTTAAGAATATTCACTGTCATAGGGTATAGTAAATGTCCTTTTGCACTCATTCAAAGAGAAATAAAATTCAGAACAAAATACCCTGCCATACATGCCCTAATGACAATCTTGCTGAGATAAATTATGACCTAGGAAAGTCAGACAGAACTCTTAGAAAATTATTTTTCCCTATAGCTATATTTCTCAGTTACTGCTAAATTCCCCCATGGCCCCTAAATGTTGAACATAACTAAGTATTTATGTTTAACCTGTATTTCTATACTTCTAGCAACATATTTTACTTTCTTCATGCCTATCTGCCTTTTTAAATTTACTAAGACAAACTTTATATTTATCAAAAAAAGCTACATTTAGATTCTCAAAAGAGTGATTTTATTGCAAGGAAGACAAAAATATCAGAACTTTTTTTGAAGCAG
Source organism: Craseonycteris thonglongyai (assembly GCA_004027555.1). Classification (NCBI taxonomy): domain Eukaryota; kingdom Metazoa; phylum Chordata; class Mammalia; order Chiroptera; family Craseonycteridae; genus Craseonycteris; species Craseonycteris thonglongyai. The sequence continues at coordinate 3,527 of PVKE010023492.1, forward strand.
AAAATAATTAGGTTTATGATGAGAGTTTCAAAAGCCATGAGGAACAAGAGGTAAAGTAAAGAGACAAATTTACTAAATCAAAGAGTATTAAAAGTAGACAGCATGTTTTATAAATTATATACAGGGTTCAGTACTATCAGCTGTTTCAGGCATCCTCTGGGAGTCTTAGAACATATCACCTATGGATAAGGAGGAACTACTATTTATATTTTTCATAATAAGAAAGATATTTTTAAAAATCAGGGTGAACTGATATACTTGCCCTATTTAGTATCAAAAGAGAGAGATTAAATTAAGCACTGATTGAAGACAGTTAAAGAATAAAGAAAAATTCAATCAATGATAAGTGGGCATTTATATCAATCTAAATATTGCTCTAACTACACATACTACTTAATATCAAGGCTGGTAATATTAATATTTAAAAATGTTTATTCTTAAGTATTTTAACATAGTTTAATTTTTATTATAAAAATTAATTAAATGAAAATATGTTAATTTTCCTATCAGTTAGCCATACCTATTCTAGCTATCTCTACTTAGATCAAGCTTGTCCAATCTGCACCCCGCATCGACCCAGGACAGCTTTGAATTCGGCCCAACACAAATTCACAATCTTTCTTAAAATATAAGATTTTTGTGTGTGATTTATTTTTGGCTCATCAGCTATCATTAGTGTAGGGTATTTTATGTGTAGCCCAAGATAATTCTTGTCTTTCAATGTGGTCTAGGGAAGCCAAAAGGTTGGACACCTTAAGTCACTATAATTCACTTAGTGGTAGTACATAGCTACAGACAAAATACATACCAAGTATTGATAAAAAAAATAATGATGAGTACCAATGTACTGCATGCCAAACCTGATAAAAATGCCTTTTATTTTTTATTCCATTCTTTAAAGCACATATTTGAATAACATGAGGTGTCCAGTTTCCCTGGGATACAATACAAGTTCCTCAACGGTGACTGCGAAGGATAGCTGGGTCCACTTCATTCGAATCTCCTTGCTGTTTACCTAACTAAGGCCTTTCATTATGGAATTCTAAAAAGACAACAAAGCCATTCATTTAAGAAGAAAAAAGGGAGGACACAAAAGAAAAATGTTACAGTCCATCTATTCTATGTCATAAAAGAGGTACAGTTTTAGGTAGCCAATACATAATTTGTGTGTATGGCCCTGATATTCATTATTAAGTATCCTTCACCAGACGCTGGGTAAAATTTTTAGCAAGGAGTACGTGATGCCTCTCCTCGTTTTGATTTCCATCTTTTAAAATCATCTAGTGCGCTGTACATAATAATGTCACATGGTGGTTCATGCCCCATTGTTCCCTTCTCATCCAGGTAGGTATTATGTATGATACCAGGTTTTGGTATTAGAATGACCGACCCAAAAGAGTAGAGAATTATCAATGTTTCAGTCTGAAATTGCTCAGAGTTCAGTGTTTAAAATACAGGATTGTTTTCTCTACTATTTAGATGTTACCAATTATATTTTAAAACTTTAATTACTTCTGTTCCCAATTTAATATTATACAAATATTGTAATATAGACAGTTTAAGGCGGTGCGTCTCAAACTTGGCTGCACATTCAGATTACCTGAGGGCTTTAAAAAATTCTGACATCTAGGCCAGACACTAGACCAGTTAAATCAGAATAACACAGGGTCCACCAGAAGTAACACTGCATTTGTATGAGATGGTAATCTATTCCAAATCTTTTATTACAAAATTCTGTAACATAACAATATCACACTCAAGCACACTATAGTACTTTAAAAAAGGGTGCTACTTTTGCTAGACCCTGTATTACTGGGCAAGAGCCAGGCATTGGTATTTTTTATCACTTCCCATGGGATTCCAATATGTAGCTAACTATTGGTCGAGGGGCTATGATTCTCTACACGCTTCTCTATAATGAAAATGTACTTTGCGTCTGCAGCTCTTGCAAAGGGTTTTCTTAATGCCCTTGAATTTATATAGAAAACTCTCCCCTAGTAATTGAAAACTTGTTTGTTTTTTAAAATGTTTTGTTTTTTCTTTCCCATCTCAGCATCTCATAGACAACAAATTAAGTGAAAATCTCTCTCCTTGGAACACCATGTTGCCTAACAATGTAATTGTCTAAATGCCTCATGTTCTCTAGCTCTGCCAACAGAAAACTGTAAAATAAAAACATGTCAATCAAGTGTTTGCTAAGTATTCATAAGTTGTGGTAGCGATATTGCAAGGGGCTTGGATTTTAAATGGCCCTAATTGAGACATTAAAAGATGTCATCAGAGGGTGACCAACTTGTTTTTATTTGCCTGGGACTTTCCTGATTTTAGCCCTGAGAGTCCTGAGTTCTGAGAACCCCCTCAGCTCTGAGCAAACAGAGACAGTTGACTCTACCATGAGACTGATTAGTAACAGTTAAAATTAAACCTCGGTACTATATTTGAACAGTTCTGAATGCACTAATGATACATGCATCAACATTAGCAATTCTCACAGATATATGCCAAGCTAAAGATGTCTGACAGAAAAGAAATTATACTATATTATAATTTACTATTTTTTGTTTGACATTCTAGATCAAAACTAATCTATGGTGAGCAATATTAGCACAGTGGATGCCTCTGTGGTAGTGGGGAGTTTACTGAAGCGACATGTGGAAACTTGATAGATGTGGGGTGACATGGATGTATCTATTTACCAAAATTTATCAAAGAGTACACTTAGGACTTGTGCAGTTCAATGTATGCAAATTTTACCTAAAATGTAAAATAAATTTAAAACAGTGACTAGAAATATTATTTATGAATAAATCTGTCTTTGCCAAACTGTTATGTTGGCCCATCAGTTGTAAGTGCAAGTCTTTTAGTTAAATTACTTTACTATCATTTGATGTTGCTTTTCCACATTGCATTATAGTGTGTGTGTGTATATGTGTGTGTGGTGTCTCCTCAGCAAACTGTAAATTCCCTGGGAGGAGACTCTAAATCACATTTGTAACCCCAATGAGTGCCAACTTGTGGCTCTCAGATTATCCACTCAACAAATCTGCTTCATAAACAAGGCAGGAACTTTATATCGGCACTTCTTAGAAGTTTGAACAAATGGAATACAGCGGTCAGTCTCTACGTGTAGTTCCTGGACCTTCTGCATCATTAGCATCTGGGTACTTGTTAGAAAAGCAGAACCACAAGTTCCATTCTGCAATCGGGCCCTCTGAGAGGAGCCCCCGCTGTTTCTAGTAAGCCCTCAGATGATTCTAATGCACACTCAAGTCGGACAACCACTAACAAGAGGACAAGAAGAAATAGTCATTAAGTAAGGCTGAACAGACTGAAGTACGTGCACATTTCATATTAATCCAAAAATCTGGTGCTGCAGATTTGACAGCTCCGGAAATAAGTCCCGAGGAGAGGAGCATTCTGGTCATTCAACATTATTTATTTTATTTTTTTTCTGCGCTGAAGAAATATTTTAAATTAAGAATGAGATAAGGAGTAAAAAAATCAAGCTATGTCTTCCAGAATCTAAGAGACCAGCTGGGGAAATATAACACAAACATGTAGGATAGTAACTACTTACTGAACTATGGGATGTTGTAGAAACAGGAACCATATAGCTAAATTGCCTGACAGGGTTTTAGATTGAGAACATAATCCAAAGTTTGAAACATCTAAGGAAACCCATTCCAGGGGTGTAGAGGTCCTCAATATCACACAAATGTAGAGCTGTCCCCCTCTCCATTGCTCAAAAAATGACCCACAGGGCTCATTTTTTGCTTGTCCCAGATGCTACACTATGCAGATGGGCTGTCTTCTCCATTAGTCATTGGAAGAAATGCACAACCAGAAATATGTCTGCCCAAATCCCACCTTGATAAGGAATACAGGGGGAAGGTCTAGAAATGTAACTCCAAATGCCAAATGTCACATGACAGCCCTTTGTGGAGGAAGATGAGGAGAGTGTGGTCTAGAAGATGCCAGATGCCAGCAGGTGTGAATCAGAGGAAAAGCAAACCAGATAGAACTGATCGTATCTGGAAAACAGAACATTTTCAACAAGTTAAACCACTACATGGGTAAATATTGTGTAATCTGATAATTACTTAAATATCAGGTAAACAAAAACAAGGAAAACATGTTGACAATTCAGCCTAGTCAGGCACTATATAAGAGGTTGTGACATGAGGAGACACCCATACTCAAGCACCTCACTCTCCTGGAAACCCACCCAGACCCTGCACCCTCTGACACCATGGTCAGCTCCTGTTGTGGTTCCGTCTGCTCTGAGCAGGGCTGTGGCCAAGGCTGCTGCCAGACCACCTGCTGCAGGACCACCTGCTGCCACCCTTGCTGTGGTTCCAGCTGCTGCCGCCCCAGCTGCTGCATCTCCAGCTGCTGCCGCCCCTCTTGCTGTGGTTCCAGCTGCTGCTGCCGCCCCTGCTGCATTTCTAGTTGCTGTCGCCCCTCTTGCTGTGGCTCTAGCTGCTGCTGCCGGCCCAGCTGCTGCATCTCCAGCTGCTGTCGCCCCTCTTGCTGTGGCTCCAGCTGTTGCTGCCGCCCCTGCTGCTGCCCCTGCTGCTGCCTTCGCCCTGTCTGTGGCCAGGTCTCCTGCCACACCAACTGCTATCGCCCCACCTGTGTCATCTCCACCTGCCCCCGCCCCATGTGCTGCGCCATCCCCTGCTGCTAAATCTGCCTGTAATCTTTGTCAGACTATGGATGGCCACACAAGTCATGTAAAATATGCTGGAGCCAGTCAGTGACTGGGGAATGGACTCTTAGCTGCCATCTCTTCTGATTTGGCATTCAGAGTTGGTGTTCAGTTCAAGAAATTACAGACGGGAATATGTTTGTCAGGTGATTTTTAACCCAGGCCCAGATGCATCTATTTTTAGACCAGTAATGTCTCATCTAAGTGTAAGCAGAATGTGATGATCTCATATAACATTGTTTCCATAAATAAATAGCCACTTCCTCTGATACTGAAATCTCCCCATTTGTTAATGAGTTGGTGTGTGTGTGCATGTGTGTATGTGTGCTTTTATATATCACTTCACATCAAGGCAAGAGAGCAAGTTCAAAAGCAGTTACTTATGTTGGAATCAAGACGCCATTGGGCATTTGTTGTATGACACGGGCAAAGTTATTTAACATCTTCACATCTCAGTATTTTTCTCTGTGAAGTGAGAATAATACATTATATTCTTCAAAGGTTCAAAGACATAATTATGCAATACACTTAGCGTAGCATATAGACTCTCAATAAATATCAATAAATATTTTTATTATTACTGTTATTGAAATACTACTTGGTCTAGCATACTATTTTAGCATAGTGTTGTCTTTGACAGACAGTAAAGAAAGTTTGTATAATTGTTTCACTGTACTCTATAATTTTGGGACATGTTTCAAATGTCCCTTAAAAACTCGAGTGCATTGATCATAAAGTCATCTAAATTTCACTTGACTGTATTTCTATTTCTAGGACTATATTTCTACTTCCGTTATTGGTTGTGTGAATTTTGGATTGTCTACGTAGCTCAAGTACTCCTCCCTCCCTCCCTCCCTTTCTCTCTCCTCCCCTCCCTTCTTCTTTCCTCTCTAAACAATAAGCTTTCTCACAGAACACTAAGTATACCCTCTAAATTCAGATTTCTGAACATTCATAAAGTTCATGGCTACTTTTCCACAAAAATTTTTAAAACTTTTTATAAATAGATGCTTACATTTTTAGTATTTCAAGCCTGAAATTCCTTCATAAATTTAGTCTCTTGTATTATTAAAGTTTCCCATATTCCTGATGGTTTTACTCTCCCATTTTAGGCTTTTTATAATTTTGCTTGGTCGTACTTAAGAGAATATGCATGATATTTCTTTGAGACTCAATTTTTGCATCACCAAAACTCAAGTAAGAATAATCTGCTTTAGGATTATAAATGTGTCACAATATATGCAATAATATCATTTGATACAAATATAAGAGCCTATAAATTTTGTATTATAATCTAAAATATATTAAAAACATTTTGAACTCAAATTTTGCAGATATCAGTTTTATATGTTAGTTATATTTCCAAATAACTTAACAAGGGTAACCAAGAGTTGGTTATTTTTGAAATTCTTTAAAAAATTTTTTAAGGCATCAAGAGACAAACCAGATAGAGGTTGATATAAAATAGGCTTCACCCCAACGTAAGTTGAGTGCCATAGTCTCAGCATATCATAAAAGTGTCCCACAGACATTTTTCAGTTTCACCATTTCAACTTACTCTAAAATGTTCTACTGCAGATAGCCTGTCTTTCCATTTACTAGAATGAACAAATCTTTTATCCTTCCTTATGCTCTTCCTTAATAGTTGCTAATTAATTATAGGATGCAGGTTCCGGTTTTAACATTATGCTTTATTAGCTAGAGCTAAATCAAAGAATGCAGGTTTTATGCTGCTTTTTTTTAAATTGTTAAATTTATTGGGGTGACATTGGTTGGTAACAATTAGTTTCCAGATGTACAAATCTACATCACATCACCTATGTATCGCATTATGTGCTCACCACCCAGAGTCAGCTCTCCTTCCATCACCATATATCTGGTGCCCACTCTCATTCCCTCCCCCACTCTCCCTCCCCCCTCCTCCCCTTCCCTCAAGTAACCACCAAACTATTGAGTGTGTCCATAAATCTGCTTTTTTCAGTATTAAAATATATGAGGCTTGTAATTTCCTGTTTTTACAAGAACTAGGTCACCATGGGGACAAGATGACACACTGAATCTGGGTAATAAGAGGAGTATTTACGAAAGTGTGGACAGAGTACAGACAAAGCTCAAGAAGGAGCAGCTTAGGACCCAGGGCTCATACCAGCGAGGAGCAGCTATTTCTAGGCCTGCAGGTCTGGCAAGGTTTTGGGTGAAGTAGCCAAAAAGTGGCAAGAAAAGCTTCTTATGATGACTACATGCAGGTGCTCATGTAGTCACGTACAGTCATTGCCATCAGGGGGAGTTATGGTGCTCTGGACGGTCCAAAAGTGATGCTAGAGAACACCAAGGTAGAAATGGTTACGAATGGGAAAGTGTGACTGGAGTGGTCCCATCAAATCTACCGGAATGTACAACTGAGATGGCTTTTAAGTAAATTATAATGTGGCTGTGTTGAATATGCACCTTTGGAATTGCTCAAGCCCTTCTTGGCAGTATACACTAAGCAATAGATAATTCCAGAAGAGCACCAAGAGATAACTGTTCTGATTAAGGAAATAGCAGTAGCAAGAGTTTTAACTCCCATCAACTCCCTTTTAACAGTCCTGTCTGGCTAGTATATGGGAAGACAGTTCCTAGAGGTTAACAGTGAATAAACAAGGTAATTTCTCTAATTGCTTCAGCTGTAACTAATGTAAGAACTTCACAGGAAGCGCAACAAACCTAGCAAGACTGGTATGCAATTACAGACTTGATGAATGCATGCTTTACAGTGCCAGTTTCGGAGCCCAGCCAGGGGCAATTTACCTTCTCATGGCAGGAGACCCAGTATACATTTAATATTTGGCCATACAGATATTTGAGTTCACTGGTGTACTGCCATATCTAGTGTGCTGGGCTTGGACTTGATAAGCATAAGTGTAAATTAAGATGACACACTGATGAATGTGGTACTAGTGCATGAAAAGTCATTAATGAATTTGAAAAAAGCAAGTCCAGAAATAGACCCAAATACATAAGGGAATACAGTAATGTAACTCTGTTTTCAATTTGTTCCAAGTCTCTGCTGATTCTTTATTTGAAATAACTGTTATGTTTGGTGCATTCACTTATGAGTACACCTCTCATTTTGCCCCACTTAAACCTTTTAAGCAACATCTCTCCCCAGAAATCCAAGGATATTTTGGCATTTCTTAAAGGCAGATAAAAAGTAAAATAAATCATATATAGCATATATTATATATTGTAGCATATTAATCTACTCATATCAAATCATATCATATTATATCATATCATATCATTCCTGCATAAAGGTTTTTAATAGAACCATACCATTTCTTCTGGAATTCAAGGCTACAGAAGATCTCTCCCAAATCCTAGCAATCTCAAGTTATCTCTCACTACTTATTAAAGCGGACCTCCCAGACATAGCCCTCTCATTATCACAAGCCAGGGTTATGCGCAATCTCAATGGTTAGTTCTTCTTGGAATCCCCTTTCTGTCTACCTATGTGAATAATGTGTTCTCAAGGCCATGTGTCTTCTTTGATGACCTGGACAAAATTTTCTCTTATTAAACAGACATCTCCTTTATCAAAAATGCATTCTATTTCAGGCTCTGGGGATACAAAGATGAGTAAAGTAATGCCCTAATAAAGTTTATAGTCTAGAGGGAGCTAGATACATACATGCATTTCTGGTAGAGAATGGTACAGAGTCCATACATATACAAAATGCAATGGAAGTTCAATGGAGGACAAACTTTGCTTTGCATGGGGCCAAGGAAGATGTTGTAGAGAGATGGCATTTGAACTCACGGATAAAAGCTAACTAAAAGAATGCTGAACTCACAAGAGACTGCAGGAAGAGGGAATATAATGAGGGTAATTTGTTCTTTCCTCAAATGTATTTTTTTTCCTGACTGCTGTGGCACTTCAGAAGACCTCTTATTTTGAGTATAATTATACGAGGCTTTGATTATAAAACTCTTTATAGATTCAGTTTTCTGTGTCAATACATGCAGGATGATGGAATGTGTCACATATTCCCCTTACTTCATCTAAGAAAATCTTAAAGATAAGTGACACTACAAAAACTATTAGACTTTTTAGCTTAGAATATTTGAAAAAGGTTCTAATGAAATGTCCATAAAGCATAACCATAACATATTTTGATATTTCAAAAGGAAGGTGAAAAATTATCATCCCGATTACCCTACCCTACCCGAGAGATTTCTAAAAATCAGCACTGATCAATCCCAGATGACTCGTTGCTACTTAAAAACATGAGTTGCTGCTGTTTCAAAGGGCCTCAGGTTGATGAAAAATAATACAACGTGGAATGTCCTAGTAATTTCATTAACACACAGAATTAGCACTCAATGAATCATAAGTTCCCTCATTTCTCATACTCAAAAAGATAAGCTTCCTTCTTTCCTACCACCATTCCATCTGATTGAAACACAAACTTTCCCACCCAGAATCCTAGCCCCAGCAGAAGCTTTCCTGAAATGATACGAAGGTGGGAAACAGACCAGAGATAGTGGCCTGCCTGGGTCACATGGTACCCAGGGAGTGAAATCTCATGACACTGCAAACAAAGGACATGGGGCACTTGAGAAAAGGGAAATAATTATTTTCTATATATTGGGAATTTTTAGAAAAATACACTATAATTTACTAACTGCATTTAGTAATTAACATAAACAAAAACAAGAAAATAGTCTTTTCATAATCATAGAAGTTCCTCAGCTGGGTATAAAAGGGAACATGTGGTAAGGAGAGACCCAGACTCAAGCACCTCACTCTCCTGGAAACCCACCCAGACCCTGCACCCTCTGACACCATGGTCAGCTCCTGTTGTGGCTCCGTCTGCTCTGAGCAGGGCTGTGGCCAAGGCTGCTGCCAGACCACCTGCTGCAGGACCACCTGCTGCCGCCCTTGCTGTGTGTCCAGCTGCTGCCGCCCCAGCTGCTGTGTGTCCAGCTGCTGTCAGCCCTCCTGCTGTATTTCTAGCTGCTGTTGTCCCTCTTGCTGTGGTTCCTGCTGCTGCTGCCCCTCTTGCTATGGCTCCAGCTGCTGCAGGCCCACCTGTTGCATCTCTAGCTGCTGCCGCCCCAGTTGCTGCATCTCCAGCTGCTGCCGCCCCTCCTGCTGTGGCTCCAGCTGCCGCCGCCCTTGTTGCTGCCCCTCCTGCTGCCTCCGCCCCATCTGCGGCCAGGTCTCCTGCCACTCCAATTGCTACCGCCCCACCTGTGTCATCTCCACCTGCCCCCGCCCTATGTGCTGTGCTTCCTCTTGCTGTTGACTCCCCTGCCCTGTAACCACTATCTCCATTTCTCTCTGTCCTCACAAATGTAGACCCTCCTTTCGTGTTGACCACTGGGACACAAGGAGTAAGGTTGCTATCACTCGTCTGAACTGGGCCTCATAATTCCAATGAGGTACCAGATAACGCTACTGAAGATGGATATGGTCTGGAGCACTCCCACAGTAACAGATTTTACCCTTCAACCCAACAATTGGTGAAATCATTCTCCTAACTTTCTTATTCTAGCACTTTTTTGAAATTTGATATATTTCTGTACCAAAATAAAGTTACATTCCCCTGCATTAAAAATCAGTGTAATGTCACTTCCTTAAGATTCTGCCGTCGGTTCCTAGACAAGTGTATTTGACCTACACCTGGCAGGACACACAATATGGTGGTTACTTCTCAACAAAAGTCAGTTTCCATAGTTCACTGACTGATTTTTCTAGGTGCCTCCTTATTTCGTGGGCAAATCACCCAGCACTATGAACCTGTTCTAGGAAAATAATAACAACAACACAAAGTGAAAACTAGAAGTTTGGATGACTCCATGTATGTAAAAGCAAAGAGAACACAATACATGTTTCATGAGTCACACCAGGTACCATAGCTGTGCAATGTGTTATTTAGCACAATCTACAAGTTGGTATTCAGACTTTCACTCAATGATATATGTGTCACCTATTCAGCAAATCAAGTATGCACCAATGCAAGACTTTAGGAGTGTCTCATTCTTTCTTCTGATTGGAAAGCTTCAAATGCATTTGCATTGAGGGAACAGGCAGGTAACCTACATGAGTGAAGTGGGTCCTTGATATGTCAACATGTTTGATGGGAACTGGCACATTGTAGACAGCATGACCACATCAGAGAATACTAGGGATCTCCTGTCAATTGTTCCCATGTGGAAACGAGAGCCCAGTGTTTTCGCTGAAAAGTCAGTCTGCTTTCATTGATCCCTCCAGATGCTAAATTCTTCATTCATTTATTCAAAACATACTTATTAGGCATTTATTACATGGGAGACACTGTTGAATGTACTGGGGTAACAGAGGGGACCAACTCACACAAAACTCTGCACTAATGGAGTTGACTTTCTATATCTATCTTGTAGAACTATTATAAGAAGCAATGATGAACATGAGAGAGGAAGGATGGTGTGGAATGGCTACACACTGACCCTGTAGATATAGTATAGTTAATCCAAATACGGGGAAATGGGACAGAAGACATAAAGTAGAAAGATTTTGCCAATTCCCTATGGGTCTTAGCTATAAGTTCAAATCTGATGCTGAATGAACAGGTGATGAAATAACTAGGTAATTCAATATTTCTAGAAGTAGAGACTCAACTGACAGTAGGCAAAAATTTGAATTCTTTGAGCATTATATAAAGATATTTATATAAAGGTAACCATTAGCACAAAATATAAACCTTCCTAAATATCAAAAGACATACTGAGAGAAAGAGAACAAAGCAAATAGTGCCAGATTAGATCTAGAGATACAGCAATATAGTATGTATTTAACATACATCATACATAATTTACTATATATTATAAATCACTCACTATTCACTATATATGTGTATACCACTATAAATACATCCCAGTCTCTTTACATTGTACACAGTAACCCCAATGATGAGTCTTTCCTCCTGTTTCCTTATCAGCACTCTATCTGACAGCATTCATTTTCCCACATTGACACAGACTTGGTGTTGTAACAGCCATCCTCAAAGTATTATCATGGAGTCATACAGAAAAAAGGGAAAAAGGTAGAAGATGTAAAAACTCAGTAATAGAATATCGTATGAACTTCTAAATTAGGAGACATATTAGACAGAGGGAGAAACAGGTTTCACATGGCTTGACAAGAGTCAATGAATCGTAATACTGTAGAAAGGAAATGGTGCTTTCCCTAGACATTGGCACATTTAACCCGATAATCACAATGATTAACTTACGAATATTAACTGATTTCCCAGTAGGAAAACAAGGAAAGAGTGTTGCTCATTGTAAAACCAGCTAAGGAGACATTCGAGCTTAAGAAACCTCCCTTCTATTGACACCATGGTCGTCAGCTCCTGTTGTGGCTCTGTCTGCTCTGACCAGGGCTATGACAAGGCCTCTGTCAGAAGAATGGCTGCCAACCCCAGTTGCTGTGTGTCCAGCTGCTGCAGGTCCCAGTGCTGCATATATTTTCTGTATTTGTTTCCTGCCTTTTAGACACGTTGTAGGAAACTATACATACTTTCCTCTACTTGCTTTATCATCTCTTAGTAATATGTCCTGGAGATTACTTCATAGTAGCAGATAGAGATGCTCCTTATTTCTTTTTACAGCTGATATTACTGCATTATATGAATGCACTATAGTTTATTCATCAGTACCCTGTTGAAGGGCACTCTGACTGTGTCTAGTGTTGTTTTGTTTTTCCAAATAGCACTGCTATGAATAATCTTGTGCAACATATTTTTTTTTCATATTTTTTGCCTGAGTTGCTTTTGGATAATTTATAGAATTGGGATAGTTGAGCCAAAGAATCGTGCTGCTAGTTATTGTCAAATCTTCATGGGGAAAGTATGAGCATGCCTGTTTCTACACAGTCTCACGATCAGAGAATGTTGTCAAATTTTGAGTTTTTGACACTCTTACAGGTGAGAAGTGGTATCCCATATAGTTTCATTTCTACTCTTATACATGAAGTTGGGTATGTTTATATAATAAAGAAAGATTTGCATTGTTTTTCCATTAGAATTTTGGCCTTTTTTTCTAATCCAATTTTAGAAGTGTTTTATAATAGATTAAGGGCATTAACCCTTTTTCTTTGATATAAACTGTAAGTTTTTTTGTTTGCTTATTTGTTTTCATTTAGTCATTTGTCTTTTTATTTTGCTCATGGTGTTTTTTTGTTTGTTTGTTTTGTTTTTTGTTTTTAATGCCATGGTTATCTCATTTATTCAAAATATCTATTTCCTTCAGTGCAACTTAATATTTTTCTACAATATTTTTGTTCTCATATATTCTTAGGTATTTAACATTTATCGCTATTTTAAACACTGATTAATTTTCAATTATATTTTCTTTTCTTTTTTTTTTGTTAAATTTATTGGGGTGACATTAATTGATATTAATTACATTGTTTCCAGGTGTACAGTTCTACATTACATTGTCTATACATCGCAGTATGTACTCACCACCCAGAATCTGCTCACTTTCCATCACCATATGTTTGATTCCCCCTTCCTACTCCCCCCACCCCCCAGCTCTCCCATCCACCTCCCCCTTACCCTCAGGTAACCACTAAACTATTGACTGTGTCCACGAGTCTTTGTTTCTTTGTTCCTTTCAGTTTTATATTCCACCTATAAGTTTTTCACTATGTACTTTTTAATCATAAATAATTGTCTTTTTAAAAGCTATTAGAATTCAATTGCAAATTGTCTGTGTTGCAATTGAAAAATTGAATTGAAAAAATATTAAAGTATGAGTCCTCTTTAAAGATGAAGTCTTCCATATCTCTACTGCCAATTTTGGAAGTGGTCCTGGTTGATCTCTTTGAAATGTCTACTGCATCAGTATGCTGGTTACCACACTCATTGTCACCAATTTAGACAGACATTCATCTCTTACCCTAGACCTCAGCCATACCTAAATTTTTGTCCTTCTTCCTGTCACTCTACCCTCCTCCAGCCAAATAATATTTACAAAACCTAGATATTTGTTCACAGCCTTGTCCCAAATTTGTGATGATATGATACATACTCTCTTTGTCATAAATTTAAAAATATCCTTAAATTCTCCTCATTCACTCAGTGGAGTGTGACTTTTCTCTACTCTCCTACATATACCACCCAAACAAATCATTTATTCTATCAAAAGCCAAAACATACCCTTATTCAATCATGCCTCCATTGCTGAATGCTCTTTCTTCTCTTCTCTATCCATTTAGATTACCTACAGTATGTTAAAGAGTGAGTAATGCCACATTCGCTCAACTAACATTCATTCAGGGCAATTGCTAGGCATCATATTTATAAGTATGAATAAGACAGTCTCTCAGCACATGGGGCACATAGAAGAATTAAAAAAAAGAAAAGATATAAACCAATTATGAGAAAGTGCGATATCCTAGATCACCGGCATATCTTGGAACAAAAAGGAGAGAAGGATTCATTTTGCACGTGGTAGATATCAAGACAGATATTAGTTGATGAGTTGGTATCTGGATTGAACATTTAAGTATGAGCATGAATTGTTCGAATGGACAGGGAAGAAACCATATTTACACAAATGAAATAGCATGAGAAATGACATGGGATTATTCTTCATATCTTCTAGAAAAGAAGGGGAAAACCACCTTCCCTATTGACCATGTGACTTCAATCTGTCTGAACTTCAATTACCTCATGCCTAAGAAATTAAGAAAAATTATTTCTACCTCATAGAGTCCTGGTGAAGCATAAACAAGGTAACAATTATATAACATTCAGAAGATTCCTTACACACAGTAGGCACTTAAAATAGTAACTATTAGTATTATCTCATATTTCATAAGAAGTGTATGGATTTAAATACATAAAGTTATTTTGTTTACTAATCACATAATGTCCTAAATGGTTGCCTATGTATGGGTCTTGTCTGTCTTATTTAAGTGCCTATGAGACAGTTTAAAACATAGCCCTTATATATCAAACATAACCTGTTGAGAGGCAGCTCAGAATATATGAAAATATATTTCAATAATGCTTTCATTTTACATATTCTATTGGGTATGTTGACCTAACAAAATAAGATAAAAAGACCTCCTTTTCTTTTTTTTTTTAAAGACCCCCTTTTCAAAATATCCTAGCCCTGAAGATCATGTCAATAATAATTTAATAATTTTAAATGGAACCAAAAATGCTGATGTGTTTTTGCTATTTAAAAGCAGTGAATCATTGCATTATAACTGTCAAATTGGGTAGATTTGGTAAGAGAAATAAAAAACCAGATAGGAACTTTGTTAGCATCTTTTACACCTCACCGACAATCCAGGAAATCCAAAGGAATCAGTGTTCCTCACTGCACTTGAGTGACTGCACCCCCACCCCTTTCGAGATGACTTTTCTACCCTATTTTACTGCCAGCATCTCGTTTGGATTGTTCTTAACCTCTTTGATAGTACAGGAGATTTAGTGTCATAAAATCCATCTCCTGGAGTCAAATACATAAGTGAAAAAACAAACACTTGTGAAATCCAATGAAACCATGTCATGTAATGGGTCTCCTTGGGAAGACCCATCTGACAAAAGAAGAAATATGGGAGCTGATTCACTTGGCTTTAACCAAACTGGATAGCTCATAATACAACAGGAAAAGAAAATGGTGCCTTTCCTATAAATAGAAACATTTATCAGATAAACATACAGTAATTATGTAATTTACTAAAATGAACTGATTTTCAAGTAGGATAAACAACAAGAAGAGTCATGCACATGATCATAGTAGTCCTCAGCAGGGTATAAAAGGGGACCTGGGGCAGGCAGACTTCAAACCTTCCAAACCCACCTTCCTGAAAACCCACCCAGACCCTGCACCCTCTGACACCATGGTCAGCTCCTGTTGTGGCTCCGTCTGCTCTGAGCAGGGCTGTGGCCAAGGCTGCTGCCAGATCACCTGCTGCCGCCCCAGCTGCTGCCAGACCACCTGCTGCAGGACCACCTGCTGCCGCCCTTGCTGTGTGTCCAGCTGCTGCCGGCCCAGCTGCTGCATCTCCAGCTGCTGCCGCCCCTCTTGCTGTGGTTCCAGCTGCTGCCGCCCCTCCTGCTGCATTTCTAGTTGCTGTCGTCCTTCTTGCTGTGGATCCAGCTGCTGCTGCCGCCCCAGTTGCTGCATCTCCAGCTGCTGTCGCCCCTCTTGCTGTGGTTCCAGCTGCTGTGGCTCTAGCTGCTGCCGCCCCTGCTGCCGCCCCTGCTGCTGCCCCTGCTGCTGCCTCCGCCCCGTCTGTGGCCAGGTCTCCTGCCACACCAACTGCTATCGCCCCACCTGTGTCATCTCCACCTGCCCCCGCCCCATGTGCTGCGCCATCCCCTGCTGCTAAATCTGTGCTTTGAGCACATCACTTCTTCCTCTCCTCCCTCCCCATAGATGCTTAGACCCACCTTTTCAAAAATGTGGAGTGCTCAAGACAACTGCTCTCTTGGATCCCATAAGCAAACCCAGTTCCACTCATCTTTGGTCCACATTCTAACTTCTGTCCAAACTCCCTTCTTTCCAAATGAATTCATTTAGAATCTCCTAATAAATTAAATTCCCCCAATACTCCTCCCTGTGTCTTCTATTTTTCCCAGCATTATTGTCTTTTCCAGAGAACTCTGATTTCTCCTGACGTGCTTGAAGTAGATCAGCTTCAGTTTTGTCATAGATACATGGTATTAAAGGCCTAATAATTTAAAGAATTGTTTATGTATAACAAATGTTTCTGTGATGAAATAGCCACTTTGTCAGTTTAAAAGTCAAAAGATAAATCAGAATTTCCCACTCTCAATGCCTATCCTGGAAGACATACAGCAAAAATGTGTTTCTACTATTAAAAAGCAGTGAGTCATTGCTAAGTACCTCAGCTTGAGACAGTAAAATAGATCTGACACAGAGTTTGAAACTTCCTTGAGGTCCCACTATCTCCCTGACCATTCAAGATACCCATACAAGATCAGTCATCGTCATTACAGATGGGACACCCTCCTTCCCAACAGGTCATTCTTCTTCCTTTCCAGCATTTTGCCTAACCAGCTCACGTGTGCCTTATCTTTGATAATAAAAGATACATTAACATTGTAAGAGCCATTCTCCATGATTTTCATGGAGCAGTGTACACATAGGAGGGAATGTCATATTCCAAATGAAACAGTCAGAGTCATATTACCAGTGCTTTGTAAAAGACACCATACCTGCCAGGAACAAAGGTGACCCCTACTAAGGAAGAAATGTGACAAGTCTTTCAATTGGAAACACAAGAGCTCACCAGGAAAAGGAAATGTGTTATTTTCTCCAATTTGGGGTACTTAACTAGAAACACACAATTAGGTAATTAAATGATTAAGTTTTCTAGTAAGGCAAGTAATAACAAGGAAATAATAACATAGTGATAGCAGCTCTTCAGCAGGGTATAAATGGGGATGTGGACCAAGAAGACTCCCAAACTCAAGAACCCCACTCCTCTTGGAAACCCACCCAGACCCTGCACCCTCTGATACCATGGTCAGCTCCTGTTGTGGCTCCTTCTGCTCTGAGCAGGGCTGTGGCCAAGGCTGCTGCCAGACCACCTGCTGCCGCCCCAGCTGCTACGGCTCCAGCTGCTGCAGGCCCACCTGATGCATCTCTAGCTGCTGCCTCCCCATCTGCTGCCACCCCACCTGCTGTGGGTACAGCTGCTGTGGTAGCAGATGTTGCTGCCCTAGCCGCTGCCAGACCACCTGTTGCTGCCCCAGCTGCTGCCGCCCCTCCTGCTGTGGTTCCAGCTGCTGTGGCTGCAGCTGCTGCCGCCCCTGCTATCACCCCTGCTGCTGCCTCCACCCAGTTTGCGGCCAGGTCTCCTGTCACACCACGTGCTCTCGCCCCACCTGTGTCATCTCCACCTGCCCCTGCCCCATGTGCTGCGCCTCCTCTTGCTGTTGAGCCCCCTGCCCTGTGTCCATCATCTCCATGTCCCTCTGTCCTCATACACGTAAATACTTTTTGTGCTAACCCTTAGGACATGTGGAGTATGAGTGACATCGTTCAATGGGTTGGGCCTGATGATTCTAACCAGCCCAGCACTGTCCCACTGACTCCTGACTCTGTGAACATATGCTGGTTCATTTAAAACTCCCCTCCTGTCTTTTCCTTTCAATATTGCTGTCTAGAAATGCATAGTTCATTTTTAAAAAATCACTTCATTGAGGTATGATTGACATGTAAAAACTACACATATTTAATGAATATGATTCATTATATTTCACTGTATTTTTAAGGAAATATGCCTCACCTGATGGTGTAGTGTATATTTCCTCATAATCCCTCATAATTCACTTAACATTTGAACATATATTGACCTGGGAGGCTGGAATTTCAGAAATCATGTTCTCTTTTAAAAGATTGCCTAAAACAGGAATTAACTTGAGTTTTGAGTAGTTCTCAGTGGGGGTTCACACTGACTCTGTGAGCATGTTGGTATTGAAGTGAAAATTTTACATAGGAGGTTGAAACCTACACAGCAAGTAAGCAGTGTCAAGATTTCCTAACCCCTAACTTGGAATTTGAAATTACAACTGCTTTAGCAGTATCAGAAACTACTTTCCAAAATAATGTTCTGTTACTGTCTAAAAATATATTCAAACAACAGATTTAAAAAGTTAAAACAGTACAGCAATATCACACATTTAAATACTTTCTATTGTGGCTACTTCCAAGATGAGGAGCTTAGCTAATGGGAGTTCATGTGAAGGGCACACCCAGATCACATTCTCCACAAGGGCACGTGCTCACATGTAGAAGTAAACTGAATATATAAAGTTGGTCTCATTTGTCTATTGCTGCAAAATGACCATCTCAAGACTTAATAGCTTAAAACAGTAACGATTTGTCATTTTTCACAATTCTGTGCATTGACTGGGCATCCTTCTAATGATCTTGCCTGGTCTCACTGATGCTACTGAATTCACCTTACAGTTCAACTGGGGCCTCATTTACATGTCTGGTTGTTGGTGCTGATGTCAACGAGGGTGACTTGGTTCTTCTCTGCATCACTCCTCATTGTGTGATAGGCTCTATCGGGCTTGTTTTGTATGATAGTGGAATTGTTCCAAGATGTCAAAGGTGAAACTTCAAGGCTTCTTAAAGTTTAGATTCTGGAACTCATAGAGCAACTCATCCACCATGCTCTGTTGGTCAAAATAAGTCATAAGACCACACTAGACACAGAGCAGAAAAATAGAATCTACCTCTTGATGGGAAGAACTATAAGGTATAGCTATAAGATACTGCTGGCCAGTGTGGGGCTAAGGCAGTTTGGGGAAGCTCTGCTAGGTCAATGCCAGTCCTGAGGTTACCTTCCTTCTGGTCTTCACTTATTTGAATACTAAGTTAAAGTACTTATTCATGCAGCTGAACTGGATCCTCGCCTCCATGAATGATGATTAGCAAATTTGGGTTACAATATTGGCAGAGGTGGGGATGCAGGTGATGACAGCTCTTTGTATTTAAGACAAAGGAAATAGGGAAAATGAGACTACCAGATTGCCAAGTGGTCCCAGGTGAGCACCTGTCATCAGCTGCTCACGGGTTGTAAGAATTTCTCATCAACGTGTAACAAAAGAGATAGTACAACCCCTATACACCTGAGATTTGATTTGGTGAAAAAAGCAGAAACAATTTTTTTATTTTTACTTAAAAATAAAAGTAAAAATGTCAAAAGGCAGATTGTGCCATCTTTTTGTTTCTTTTTTATTAATAAACTAAAACTATTGAAATTTTGCAGGTGAAATTAAAAGAGACTCAGAAGCTAAAGAGTTTCGTATTGATATTCTAAACACGTATTAGAATCTTGTTGAATCTCAAATAAGATAGAGAGTCCAGAACAACCCTTTAATTTAGGAGAAAGTACTGCTATTGGACAAATTCCCCAATAACCTCTTGTCAAAGATAATCTTTTACTATGAGTTAAGTGCAATAATTACGACCCAGTGCCCTCCACCCTTCCCCCAGCCAAAAATGTGATTTTTACTAAGAAATGTCTATGTAAAGGCTTTGGAAGCCACCAATTCCATTGTCATCTAAATGAACCACGAGGTTTCTGGTGGTTGGCAATCACACAGATGAAGAAGTGGAGGAAAGGCATATTTGTTAGCATAGCATCCAACAAATCAACAAGAAGAAAAGCCCTACTATTTGGACATAACTGAGATAATTGTTTAGTTAATCAGAAATAAAATCATAAGGACATTTCCATACCCAAGTAAAATGAAAGTCTTACAGTAAAGAAAAACAAGTCCTGAAGAATGTTAACTCATGATAAACACTGACACATCACACGAGAAAATAGACCTCCACTGGTTTCCTCCTTGTGATTGTTTTGAGTTTGCTACTGCTGGGAGTCCCAGGGATTTCTTAGCCTGAAACAAATGATGTCCTTAACTTGAGATTCCCACATCACAGAGAAGTCTAAAATTGAGTGTAAGTTTCCATTAAGAATCTAGTTAGACACGAAAGTAAGATTTCTTATGAAACTATGATATTTAGTTCAAAGGACTGTGGAGGCCAAAAATGTCCATAGGATGTTGTCAGAAACGAAAAGGCTATTTGTGAACAAGTCATTCAATATTATCCTTAGACCAAGTTATGATATTATAACCAGGGCATAACAGGGTGGCAGGGACCCAGGTGCCTTTCAGTGAGTCGTGGAAGGAGACATCTGCGGAACAGATGACTATTGGTCTGCACTGCAGTGCTGCTATGAACCTGCTACTGTCATGTGCATGGGTATAAATAAGGCAAGTCATGGTTTGGGTAGTAATTATCAGAGTCTTTGAAGTCCAAGGATAAAAAGCTAACTTCAGGGCCAAAGGACAGAGTGATTAGATATTATTCTAGTCTAGAAAACATATTCTTTTTCTCTTTTATGAGACAAGACTATTTCAAAGGAAAATTCATCAGAATCTAATCCAGTGTCTAGATTTGATGAGAAAAACAATACAAGAAAAGAAAAACATTTTTGGTGGGTGTGCATGGGTATGTACGAGATGAGAGGATATCAAAAACATCATTAGTTAATACTAAATCCTCACTTAATTGGCCAGGAGATTAACAAAGAAGTGACGGAATTTCTCTGGGGGTCATTAGCACCACGCCGGGGTATATAAAGGGCCCCGCTGGGGAGGAAGACATTCACACCTGCCAACACCCCACTCCTCTCACCAGCCCAAAGCAGCCCCGCCCCAGACACCACCATGACCGGCTCCTGCTGCGGCTCCACCTGCTCCTCAGCCTGCGAGGAAGGCTGCTGCCGCCCCTGCTGCTGCCAGCCCTGCTGCTGCCGCGACCCCTGCTGC